>VZTG01008578.1:22743-45843 GCA_013397845.1 Melanocharis versteri | reverse complement strand
GGACATTCCCAAACCTTCCGGCAGGACATTCCCAAATCCTCCAGCGGGACATTCCCAAACCCTCCAGCGGGACATTCCCAACCCTTCCAGCGGGACATTCCCAACCCTTCCAGCAGGACATTCCCAAACCCTCCAGCAGGACATTCCCAAACCTTCCAGCGGGACATTCCCAAACCTTCCAGGGGGACATTCCCAAACCTTCCAGCGGGACATTCCCAAACCTTCCAGCGGGACATTCCCAAACCTTCCAGGGGGACATTCCCAACCCTTCCTGCAGGACATTCCCAAACCTTCCAGCAGGACATTCCCAACCCTTCCGGCGGGCCGGGAGCAGGGGAGGAGCTGACAAGCTGTACAATCACCCCCGGGGAGAGCGGGCACATTTGCTTATCTGCGAGATAAGGATCCTTATCGGAGCGCGTGTTGTTCTGCAGGAGCGCACAGGCGCCTCCCGCCAGGCAGAAACCCGGTGTTAAATGCGATGCTCTGACCTACATTTTATGTATATGATGTCTCTCATGCTGATAATGAGCACAGAAACCTTGATATATTAGCACTTCCCAGGCAATATCTTCCCCTGCTTCCCTCTTTAGGATGCGACGGAGCATTCCGGGAACAAGATGGATTTTCTTTAATTTCTGTGAAATATTGAACCCTCTGCAAACATTTCCATTAAAAAAAACCAAAACTACCAGGGAACACTCTTTGATAGGAATCTTTCCCTTTTTTTTTTTTTTTAGGTGGAAAGTGCTCATGAATTTGCAGACAAAAAGGCGGATTGGAAAAATAACAACCGGGAGCCACTTTGTCCTTCGGGTTATTCCTGTTCCAGTCCCGGGGAGTCCCCAGCCTCATTCCCAACTGGAATGTGGCACTCCCGAATTCGGGAGGACTTTGGAGTGGATCATCAGCAGCACTGCCCCAAACATCAGCTCCTCATTCCTGCCTGGATGGGCCAAAACTGAAAACTCAGCGCAAAAACGGGAATGTCCCAAAGAAACTCTCCCTGTTCTGTGCATAAAAACAGGAATGTCCCAAAGAAACTCTCCCTGTTCTGTGCATAAAAACAGGAATGTCCCAAAGAAACTCTCCCTTTTCTATGCATAAAAACGGGAATGTCCCAAAGAAACTCTCCCCTTTCTGTGCATAAAGATGGGAATGTCCCAAAGAAACTCTCCCCTTTCTGTGCATAAAAACGGGAATGTCCCAAAGAAACTCTCCCTTTTCTGTGCATAAAGATGGGAATGTCCTAAGGAAACCCTCCCTTCTCCATGCATCCCTTCTCAGGGATCCACAGATGTTGCCAGGGGAGAGTTTTTCAATCTGCCACGTTCCTGAAACACCAAACCAAAGGCAGAAATTCCCTGGAGATAAGAGGATCCTGTGGAGAATCCCGATGCTCCGGGCACTTCCCAATTGCTGTTTCCCACTCAGGTTGGAGCAGTAATTGTCCCCTGCCCATCACCACGAGCAGTCCCAGCTCCTTCCTTCCCCTTGTGCATCAAGGCTGTTCCCTAAATAAGCAATATTTTTCTCACTCTAAGCGAGTTTTCTCTTCTTTTTTTTTTAAAGAAATAATTTATTAAAATGTATCAAGAATAATTATCATTTCTTCAGAGTGGTATTTGGACTATCTTTCCCTATTATTCCAGCCTCCCATCTCTAATTACTCCTGGCCTGCTTTAACTAACTCCCCGTTCCTCGGGGTGTCCCGTGCCCTGCTCTGAGGATTCCGAGCTGTCCCAGCAGACCCAGACCCTTTATTTATTGCCTACCCAAAATTAGTAAGGCTTTACTAAAGGTGCAAGGCTGCCTTCAAATTGTGGAGGTTCTCATTGGTTTTTCTTTTTTAATTAAAGGATGCTGCAGTCCAGGAGGGGCTGGACACCCCCTGAAGCCCCTCTCCCCCCCAGACCCCATTTCTATTTTACCTGTGGGGTTCTCAGGAAACCCCAGACTCTTCAAATGACTCTGAAATGATGCAAAAACATTCAGTGTTTTGTTTACTGAAACCTCCCAGCTCTTTTTGTCTCATCCCTTTCTTGAGCGACTTAAGCATCGCTGACAAGAATTCCTTCAAGCCTCTCCTCGGTCGGGGGCTTAATCCAGGAGCAAGAGATGAGGAAGAGATTTGGGTCAAGGCCTGCAAGAATTACACTCATTCCATCAGAGCCCCTGAGCGCCGCACAGTTCAGCTCCTTCAGCCCTCACCAGAGCAGGAGAGGCTCTCTGGGGGTTAAAGTATCAGATTTATAAATTCCATACAATAATTCCATCAAATAAACCCGAGCTTCAAAGCCTCACTCATCTTAATTGAGCCGATCCAAACAAGAACCCAGCTCGAGTCGTCTTTTCCATTTTACAGGCGAGCCTGGAGCAGGGAAAGAAGCCCCACTTCCTGCATAAATTACTGGTTGGGAAATATTCCCTGCCTTTCCTCCTGGCTCCTCTCCAGGATTCGATCTCCTCGGGGTTGATGTCAGACGGAGCCTTTGCTGTCCTTCCGGGGAGCTGCCCCGGCTCCCCTCAGCTGGAGGGGCTGGGAAGAGCAGCAGGAAGCTCCTTTCCACCCCTGGACATCCATCCAGAGCCTGGAGGGGCAGTGGGATGGGGCCAGGGCACCCCACACACCGAGGATCCCTGCAAGTGAAATCCAGTCTGGATTTGGACTGTCCCAGCCCTACCTGCAGAGGCTTTCCCTGGCTTCCAGGAGAATCCCAGGGTTTAGGGAGAGGATCCTGGAATGCTTTGGGTGGGAAGGGACCTTGAAGCTCATCCCATGGGCACCTTCCCCTGTCCCAGGGTGCTCCAATCCCCATCCTTGGGCACTGCCAGGGATCCAGGGGCAGCCACAGCTTCCCTGAACAAGCCGAGCCCATCCATCCAACCCCCACCCACGGCAGCAGCCGGCAGTGCCAGCTCCAGCTCTCCACACTGCCTGCAGCCAAAGCATCCCATAAAGTGTCTGAGCACCTTTGGGAGCTCAGGATTCATCCTGTGGCTCAGGAAGCTCAGGGTGGCGGGGCCTTGGAAAGCCCTCAGCAGCCACTGCCACCCGAGGGACCCTCTGGGGGCTCCACCAAGGCTTTTCCCCCTCCAGCCACGGGAACTGATCCATGTCCTGGGATGAAAGCAAAGAACGGATTCAGCAGGGGAAATCCCCGTGTCCCAGCACAGTCCTGGTTTCTCTCAGTGTCCCAGGACAGCCCCAGGCCAGGGGAAGATCCCGGGAGCCAGCCAGCCAAAAGGAAACGCCACCTTGGAGCTGCGTGGGCAGAGCCTGAGCAGCTGGAATTCCATTTATCCTTTCCCCCAGCCGGGTCCCACCCCTGCAGCCCCCCAGCAGCCAGGGCCAAGGCGCTGGCAGAGGGATGTGAAATCTTGACCCACCCTGGGGCCTCCTCCTTGCAGCTGGATTTTTGGCTGTTTCCTTCTGTGCTTTTATCAGAGCTCTGCGAGGGCTCTTGCGCTATTTACTGTCACCAGGAGAAGCAGGAAAAGTCAAGGAAGCAATTTTCACCTCCTAATAACTTCTCCCCATTGTGAACATGAGCCTTGAGTATTTTTTGACAACCAGGGGCCGAATTATTGGCTGCCACAGGGTCAGAAACCTTGCCAGGCTTCAGGGGAGCTGCAGCAATTCACACGGGCTGAAAACGTGTCAGGAAATCTTTGCAGCCAATTTGGGAAAAACAGAGGTTCGAGCAAGTGAGAAACAGCAGATGCTGCAAACCCAAATTGTCAGTGCCCTTTAGCAGCTTTGGGCTCTAACTCTGCTGGAAAAAAACAGCTGGGATTGAAGGAAACAGCTCAGAGATCGAGTCCAACCATCCCCAGCACTGCCAAGGCCCCCCCGATCATGGATCATGTCCCCAAGTGTCACATCCACAGGGCTTTTAAATCTCTCCAAGGATGGGGACTCCACCCCTGCCCCGGGCAGCTGTGCCAGGATCGAACAAAATTTCCCCAATATCCAACTTAAACCTCCCCTGGCCCAGCCTGAGGCCGTTCCCTCTCCTCCTGTCCCGTGTTCCTGGGAGCAGAGCCCGATCCCCCCGCTGTCCCCTCCTGTCAGGGAGCTGTGCAGAGCCACAAGGTCCCCCTGAGCCTCCTTTGCTCCAGGCTGAGCCCCTTCCCAGCTCCCTCAGCTTCCTCAGGACAAACCATTCCCTCTTCCCAACCTCATAAATAAACCAAACCAGACAAAGCCACACTTTGCTCATTGGAGCTGGCTCTAAAACCTCCAGACAAGGTCGAAAACAATCCCTGAGCAGAGGACTTGGGGACATAGGACTGAGGCTCTGATCAGCACGCAAAATCTCCAAGTATTTATATATATAGCAGGGACAGGAAGACGAGGATGAAGCAGCACAAGCTGCTGCCACTTCCAGAGGTTTCGGGGTCACCAGGAGCTCCAAGGGCTCCTCGTCCCTCCCGAGGACAGGAACATCCAGCTCCCCTTGCTGATGTCACCACACCTGACTGCACCTTCAGGATTTTACAGCAGCAGCTAAAAAAACCAATGCCCAAGTGACGGCTGTGCACTGAACTCATGGACTGGAGCATCACGGAACTGTGAAGGTTGGGAAAGATCTTTAAATCATCAGTTCCGACCATCAGCCAACACCCAACCCCGTTGGTCTATTTACATATTGGGGTTAATTGCCCAATTACAGCTTCAGGTAATGAAGTCCCACCCTCCAGTTTGTTCTTTTCAATTCGCTGTTGTTTGTACTTTCTTGGGTTTGAAGCCCCCATGGTAACCTTGGTTTTCCAGGCTGCAAAAGGGTTGTTTTGTCTGGCTAAACTGTGAGGAGAACTTGCTAATGCTCTATATGAAGTTCAGAGTTATATCTAATACAGTACAGAATCTGAAAAATACAAGAGTTAAAATTTAAGGCATCAGAGTCAGGCTCGGAAATATCGACGTTATCCTTCAGGATAAAGGAACTGCCAGCTCAACCCCCTGGAAATACCGATGTTTGTAAAATCCCCACGTATTTATGGTGTCTGCTGGGGAAAGGTGATTACTGGGGGAGGGTGGTTCCTGGCCAGGGGATGGGAGCAGAGCTTTGTACCAAACACAGCCCCTCAAAACCATCAAACGACATCGGCCACCAGCCAGGAGCTCAGCTGGTCCTGGAGGGGAGACTGAGCCTGGCCTGCAGCCCCTGGGCCTTTGGCCTCAGCCTAATTCCTTAATCTGCTTTGCTGAGGGCCAGCTCCTAATTTTCAATTATGTCTCCACTTTTCTGCCCTGATTTCCTCCTCGCTGGGAGTGTCTAGGTGCTCTCAGCAGGGGTGGGGCTCCAGAGCTCAGCTCTGCTCCCATCGTTCAGCTCCTCCTTCGGATCTCTGCCTCAGCCTCCAGCCTTTTCCCTGCATGTGGAATAGCAGGAGCTCCTCACACAACTGTCAGGTCTCTCCAAGGTGTCCACAACACCTCGACCCCCTCAGCTCGATGTCCTCAACATTCCTGATCCCTCCAGTCTTTGGAATCTGCTAAACTGGCCCCAGTTTGTTCCCATCACTGGTGTTTCCAAGAGTAAAACCGCAAATCCAAATAAACCAAGGGAGAAACTCCATGGGAAGAGGGAATGAGGGACACCTGGAGGGTTTCCCTGGAGCCACCTGCAGGTCCCCAGCCTCCCTCAGAACCAAACTTCGTCACCAATTAATGCTCGTTAACTCTCCGGGCTCTTTCCTGCCGCACACAATTCCTTGTTTGGGTTTTATTCACCAAGCCCAACGTGGGGACTGTTTTAGCATCCAGAATTTATGGCATCTTTCCATCCTTCCGAGAGCAAATGAAGAATTTGATGACAAATTCACCAATTAAGTGGAAGCAACTCAATTGACTCCAGTGGAGTTCCAGTGCCTCATTCCTGCTAATTCCATTAGGCAGCCTTTGGATGACATTTATAGAGACAGACTTTGGCCTCTCTCCCTTAATCGGGATATGGAATTATCCCAAAAAGCCTCTGGAGGTGGGAAACACTCCTGGCTTTCTTTCCTAAGCAAATTTAGCACCTTCTAAAGGCCACTGGCAGGTTTACTCCTTATTTTTAACACATTTTTGAACAGCAGAAAACACAAACTTTGAGCTAACGATATTTTCCTTAAAAAAAAAAAAAAGAAAAAGAAGAAGAAGAAGAAGGGAATATTATTCCCTAAAACTCTTGCATTTTAAAGGAGATCTTCCAAGCTACAAGGCCGTGACAACAGAAATTCTGAGTTGTTTTCACTTTCAAAATAATTATTCTGCTTTCCCTGGGATGCCCTGGAACTTCTGCTGGTCCCTCAGTCCTGCTGCCCCTTCCACTGCAGCTGCTTTTTCCTAGCAGACTCCAAAGCAGAATAAATGGATTTTTTTTACTAATTTGCAATAAGATTTCATAACTTCATTAAGCAGAAACCAAATTATGTGAGTTTCACTTAAAATCGATTGGAACAGAGGAGGCTGTGGCAAAAACCTTTCTGGATCCATCCTAAAGAGGACTGTATTCCTAAAAATGATATTGGGATCTCTCCAAATTCAGGGACGGCCTAAACTGAACACCTCATCCTGCTACCCCCTGCCCTCCCATGGGAAAAACCAGCAGGATCCCAAAAATCTGAAATTCCTGTTGGAAGCAGAGCATCCCATGGACAAGACAACGTGGATCCAGGCGCAGCCTGAAGGCACAGGATGGACAGGGAATGCTCAGGGTGAGTTCAGGGTGTTTGCATCCCTGACACCAGGAACAAAGGAACAAATCCACGAAAACCCAGGAACATGAGCCAGCTGCTCGTGGGACACAGACGCTCCGAGAAATCCCAAAGGAATCTTAAAGGAATTGTTGTTCCAGGGAAGAATCCCCGCTCCTTTCCCCCTAACCTCAGAGCAGCCCGTTCCCGAGCGTGGCAGCTCCTGGTGAGCTCCAGCTCCATCCTCCCCTTGCCAGGCTCCTGCTCCCAACATTCCATCACCACTCCCTGCTTGGGCAGCCAAGCCTCCCGGGGTTTTCCCTCCTGCTCCAAGAAACCATTTCCATGGAACGAGTGGCTGAGCAGAGCTGGGGAAGCTCCAGCCCAGGAGCTGGAGTGTGACCGGGGTGTTCCCTTCCCAGCTGGCCCTGCCCACGGATGGATTTTCTCCTTAAAATGGGACAAGTGGAACGAGGGGAGCAGCAAATGCCCCCCAGAACTCTCCATCCACACGTGCTGGGCAAAGCAAAGCTGCCCATTAATCAATTCAAACCAGCAGAAGTAAAATGAATCGCGGAAAAATCAGATCACAGAAGGAAAATTCCGCTTTTCTGGCTGTACCTGGACCACACAATTAAGGATGTTGGGAGGGATGAATAATTTTACTGTTTTTCTGTCCAGCTTGGGGTGGCGGAGAGCGGGATCTGACGTTGGCACAGACAGCCCTGGCTCTGCAGGCAGAAATTCAGGATCTAGGAGAGCCCCCAACCACACCTAAATTCCCATGAAATGCCCGCTGGGCAGCCTGAGGCACTGATCCATGGCTGGAATTCCCAGTTTTGGGAATCAGAGCGAGGGAAGGTCCCGGGGCCTGGCTGCAGAGCCTGGGAGCTGCTCTGCTTCCCATTCCCAGCCTCATCCACGCCGAGCTCCAGCTCGGATCCAGGGCAGGCCACACACCTGGGCACTGGCTCCAGCCTGCTATCCCTGGAGTGAGAGCTCCCAGGGGAGCAATTCCAGGGTTATTAATAACTTCTGGAGCATGTGGAAGTGGGAGCTGTGGAGACGTGCTGTTTCCACAGAAACTGGAGGCACTGGAGGTGGGAATCTCCCGGCACAGGCACGACCTCGGAGCTGCTGCTGTCCCCAGAGCAGCCTCCCCTCACCTCTGATATCCACAAACACCAATAAAACCCCATCAGCCCAACCAGCGAGGTGAAGAGGGTGGAATTCAACATTACCTACACTGGGAAAAAAGCCTGGAATGCCCTTCCTGTGTGATTAAACACAGGGATTGCAGTCCCCAGCAGCTCTGGGCTGACAAAGGCTGTGCCAGCAGCTCGCTGCTGCATGTTTAACACTCCAGCTCTTCTGCCTTCCATGATTATTTCCACACATCCCAATCCCAGGAAGCTGAGCAGCAGCAGCTCCCGGGCTGGGACTGGGCAGACCAAGATCTGCAGCTCCAAGGGCATTCCCAGCTGCTTTCCCTGCTGCCACCTTCCCCTGGAGCCACGCGGGAGCTGCAGCGTCCCAGGATTCTGGGGAATTTGGAGAATCCACGTGGATCAGCAGGAAGGAGCTCTTGTCCCTGGAAAACCAGGCTGCTGTGGCCACCAAGGAGAGGGGATGGATCCCACAGGAGCCTGGCACTGCCGGGCTGGGGGTGACACTGGGATGGCACTGAAACCGCTCCAGAATGAGCCCTTGGGCACCCATCTGTCCATCCATCCATCCATCCGTCCATCCACCCATCCATCCATCCATCCATCCACCCATCCATCATCCATCCATCCATCCATCCACCCATCCATCCATCCGTCCATCCATCCGTCCGTCCATCCATCCATCCAGGAAAGGCACTTCTGGAGCCACCTGGAATACTGAAATCCAGCCAATTGCTGGCAATAATGCTGACCACTCCCAGCAGGAATTCAATTTAGCAGCGGGCAGAGACGATCCCATCTTCCACACTGCTCTGGCCACGTTTGGCATTGTGTTTTGGTTTGAAATGGTTTTCATTTCTGTTATTCCAAGCTGTGAAAGGGAAGAGGGACAGAGCTGAGGGGGAGGCTCTCCCCCAAATCTGCCAAGGGTGGGAACACAGCACAAGGAGAGGCAGGAGCAGGAGCAGGCTCTGCCCCAACAGCATCACTCTGCACGTGTTTCCTGGGGGAAGATCATCCAGCACTGATTTCTATCCTCAAGACTCCCACATTCCTGGAATATTAACAAATTTGGAAGCTACAAGCCTCCGGTTCATAACCTCCAGCACAAAGGGTGGATCCCATTTTAATTCCATACCAGGAGATCATAAAAGGATAATTTTAAACAAATCTCTGGCCGAAGGGTCAGTGACATTCCCCAAGGGCTTGTTAGAATCCTGCAGGACCTGGGAAGTGGTGGCTCCCAGGGGAAGAGGCTAATGAATTCTCAGTTATTCCTGGAACAGTGTGAAGGTGCCAGCCCTCCTGCTGGATGACCAGGACTGGAACCAGTCTGGAATCTCCTATTTTCCTGCTTTGCCTCACATAAATCAAACCCCTCACGCAGAGAGGTGAGAAGAGGCAAAGCAGCTCAGGAGGGCCTGCTGGAATGACAGAAGATGTGGATCTACAGCCAATAAATCCCAATTTAAAATTCAATTCCAATTTTAAACCAGACTCCAGCCATCGCTTTAGCTGGGAAGGGAGAGGACAAACACACCCGGCCCAAGGGATCCTCGCTATTCCCACATGGAGTAAATCAGCCTGGCCTGACTCTCCCACATCTCCCCAGATCCCCCAGCCAGGCCCTCCCCAATCCCATGGAACCAACGATTCCTCCAGCACAACTGAGGCTGCTGGAGCAAATTCCAGGCAGGATTTATTCAAGGAGAAGGGCTCCTGCGCCGTGGTGGAACGTGGAGCCCTGAGGGACAGAGCTTGTTTGGCAGAACATATGTTCCTCTGCATTCATTGCATCCGGGAATTAACAAAGTCAGGTTCATTTAGGAGGAATAATCAGGAATACTGGCGCTTTGTCCTGAGGATTTGGCTGTGGAACAGCTTTTCCCATCAAAATGGGATCGCTGCGGGCAGGAATCTGCTCCAGCAAAACCGCCCCAACTCTGGTACTGCTGGGGAAAACACCTGAGGGGAGAAAACCTGGATAAATCCATTTTGGAGCCTGGGAGGACTCCAAGGAGGCAGTTTTGCATCCCGAGCTCCTGCTGGAAAAGGTCTGCTCAGTGGAAGATATCCCTGCCCGTGGAACGAGATGGGCTTTAAGGTCCTTCCCAACCCAGACCAGCCTGGGATTCTGGGATCCTCCAAAACCCGACCTTGCTGCTGCCACTGCTCCTGCTGAGCAGCTCCTCACCCGGCAGCTTTTCCACCTTTTCTGTCCAATCCAGCTGGAAATCCTTGTCAGCTCTCCTGAGCCAGATGTAAAGGATGTTTGTCACACAGCAAATTTCTCCCTCTGGACGCTGGCCAGAACCTCCAGATTTTTATGAGTGGATATCGGTGGGATATTGGGATAAATTCCTTCCCTGAGTGATTCAGCCCCAGAAGGGCTGCTCAGGGAGGTGCTGGAGGCACCATCCCCGGAGGTGTCCAAAAACCAGCTGGATGTGGCACTTTGGGACATGGTTTAGTGGGAATGGGGGCGGTTGGTTGAAGGTTGCACTTGATTATCTTGGAGAAATTTTCCACCCTTAATGATTCTGTGACATTCCACCACTTTTGGGAAGGGCTTAACTCCTAAATTACTGTAAATTCTCCAAGTGGCTGAACGGAGGAGGAATCCTCTGGGGCTGCAAGGATGGAAGGGAAGAGTTTTGCATTCCAGACTGACTCCGAGCAGGATCAGATCCCACCCCATTCCCATCATAAACAGGGATGGATGTGAGCTCTTGGCCGATCCAGGCCTCTCTCCACGTGGATATTTCTGTTTTCTAATTTGTTTTCACTCACATTTGCAGTGCCACCGACCACACCAACACAATGCTTAGGCCTGGACTTAGCTGGGCTGGGTTTAGCTGGGCTGGACCCCGTGTCTGGGTTGGCTGGAGATGGGAAGGGAAAAGCCAGTGCAGAAGCATCCCTTGGCTGTGGGGAGCATTCCCAGGAGGATTTGCCAGCCCAGGCCTCTGCAGGGATGAGCGAATTCCAGCAGAACTTTCCTTGCAGCAGGATGGATGTTACAGCTCAAAATCGGCCCCGCTTACACTAATTAAATGGGAAGAGTTCATTAGGTAAATGGTAATTGCACTAATACGCTCTGAAGGAAGGACGAACCACAAAACCTGATTTCAGGAAAATCACGGATCCCCTGTTCCCGATAACCTTCAGGCAGCTGTGTCAGGATTAACGTGAGGAGCAGCATTTCTGACACCTGAGCTTTCCGGAGCTCATTAACACATCCCAGCTTGCTTTCCCACGGTGGCTCTTTTACTTCCACAGAGCCATGGAATCACTGGAGTTGGAAAAGATCTTCAACACCACCAACTCCAGCCCTGGATGAGCACCTGGAGGAGCTGGCAGTGCTGTGGGAATGCTGGATGGCCCTCGAGGACTTTTCCAAACGAACGATTCCGTGACTTTGTGCTGTTCTCAGGAGCTGAGCACGTTTCCATCCCCACAGCTGCGGTGAAGATGTTTATTTGTGCTGCCGTGGCACTCCAAGCTCCAGCTCTGGACTGGCATCCAATTATGTCGAGTGTTCCCGGATTTACCGAGGGATTGCGCAGCGGCGGCTGCAGAACGAGCTCCTCACGGAAGAGCTCCATCTCCTGTAGGATTGGCCTGGGGAAGGGGAAGGATTGCAATTCCTCCTGCCAGTCTGTGCCAGGAGCCGTGCTCCCAAATCCTCTGAGAAAGCCTGGGAAGCTCCTGGGTGCTGGTTCTCCTCGGCGAAGGGGATGGATCCAGCATTTCTCCTCTCCTTCCCACAGTCCCAGAGCAGCTGGGAATGGAGGCCCAGCAGCTGCAGAGGTCTTTGAATATCTCAGGAGAACTGACCCCAGAGGGGGTGTTCCAGGAAAGAACATTTTCCAATAACTGAGGGAAACCTCCAAAATAATTGAGGAAAATCTTAAACAGGCAACTTGTTTTTAAACCTGGTTGGTTTGCTTTTGTTGACAAGAAAAGCCAAGATCTGTGAGCCCCTCCTGGCACTGCCTGGCCCAGCAAACACCAGCAGCTCCTAAAGGCCAGGCTTAAGACATTCATTGGCCAGGCTTAAGACATTCATTGGCCAGGCCGAAGAAATCAATTTCCAGGCACAACATTGCCAGTGACTCCCAGGGATCCAGGGGCAGCCACAGCTTTCCTGAACCTCCTCATCCTCCCAGAGAACAATTCCTGCCCAATATCCCATCCAGCCCTGCCCTCTGGCAGTGAGAAGCCATTCCCTGTGTCCTGTCCCTCCATCCCTTGTCCCCAGTCCCTCTCCAGCTCTCCTGGAGCCCCTTTAGGCCCTGCAAGGGGCTCTGAGCTCTCCCTGGATCCTTCTCCTCTCCAGGTGAGCACCCCCAGCTCTCCCAGCCTGGCTCCAGAGCGGCTCCAGCCCTGGAGCAGCTCCGGGGCCTCCTCTGGATTCTTTCCAGCAGCTCCACATCCTCCTGATGCTGGACCCCAGGGCTGGGGCAGCTCTGCAGGTGGGGTCTCACTTGAGACATTTCTCACAGAGCCCCTCTGATTGTTGCCACACAGGAATGGAAACTGCATCATCCAAACCCATCTGGAATTAGCACAGGGAACGCCGGGATGTGTGGTACAGTTGGATGCATCCCAGCATGGAGCCAGGCAGCTGGAGGAGCACCGGCAGCAGCGGCCAGGAGCAAAAGACATTCAAAGGCACAAAACCAATTATTAAAATGTAAAGACTTGAAGGAAAAACTGAAATTCTAAAAAAAAAAAAAAAAAAAAAAAAAAAAAAAAAAAAAAAATTACCCAGGACAATNAAAAAAAAAAAGGAACAAAAACCTTAGCCAGGACAAGTTACAATAAAAACAGCTCAGGGGGAAAATGCCTTTGTGGGGTCTCACTGCATATTAAGCCCTTGGAAAACATCAGGAATATTCACCTTGCTCTCAGCAATTATTCGCAAGTTTAGAGCTGAGGTTTCTCACTGTGAGTTCATCTCTCCTTCAGTGCTTAATGAGATAATTCTAAGCTCTAAAAGCTGCCAGAAAATTGGTATGAGGGACTTTTCTGCACTTTGGTTCACAAATACTCACAAAGGCATAAAACTGGGTTTGGAGCTGCTGCTCTCCATTGTTTCCCACGGCTGGGCACTCAGGGTTAATTAATTCCCAGCTGGAGAGCTCCGTGGTGAAGCGCAGGTCTGGTGTGAGCACAGGGTGACACCTTTGCAAACTCCATCGAAAATAAAGCCCTGGGAATAAACCCATGCTGTCATTTTAACCTCTCTGGTGTGAGGTGCCATTTGCTGCCACCACACTCCTGCAGAATGATTGCAGCTCATGCACAGAACGCCTGTGTCAAGGAGGACCTGAATTCCCTGGAAAGAAATGGCTGCTTTCCCAAACTCTCTGGAATGTGTGCGGTGGAGATGGTGCCGATGGTGGCAAAGCCCTCACAAGGAGCTGGGACAAGGAAATGCAAATCCTCGCCCAGGGGAGGCTTGGATGCAGATAAAAGAACAAATAAGAGGAATTTTCTGATCCAGGCTGGGGTTATCTGGGGTCATGGAGACAGGAGCAGCTCCCTGGGTCCCAAATCCAGGGACGAGCTCCAGAATCTGGCACGGAGGTGGGGGATAGGGGTGGTTTGGTTGGTGAGACACCTCAGCAGGGACTCAACTCCTGCCTGGGGCAAGGTGTGGATCCATCTCCACCTCTGGGACATGTCTCAGACGGAATTTCTTCATGGAAAGGGTGCTCAGGTACTGGAAAGGGAGGAGGGGGAGTCCCCACCCCTGAGGTGCCCAAGGAAGGCCTGGACGTGGCACTCAGAGCTCTGGGCTGGGGACAAGGTGGGGACTGGGCACAGGGTGGACCTGGTGTTCCTGGAGCTCTTTTCCACCCTCAGTGATCCTGGGATGCTGTGACTGGGACGTTGCACAGATGTCCCCATCCAGGCCACTGCTTTCCCTGCCATCAGCTACGGATCGTGCTGTGAATCCAAGACTTTTCCTTGATTTAACAACTGGAGCCTGCAGCCAGTCCCTGTCCCTGATCGTAGGGAAGGAATCCTCAGCCAGGGACACGGACCCCTCCACCTGCCCCTCTGCTCCCAGGGAGTGTGCAGGGAGAAGGGAAGACCATTTAGTGCATTCCTGCACTAAAATCATCCAGACTGGTACAAGGGATCTCTGCACCAGGCACAGAAAACTTTGGATTTAGCCTCAATTCATCCCCTGGCTGCAGCTGAATTCCAGTGCTTTATTCCAGCAGGGAGGGCAGTGGACAGAAATCCCTCCTGGGCAGCTCAGACACAAACCCAAGGTGCTGGAGGTGCTTTTCCCCTTCCCACACTCGTGCAGAGCTGGCTCTTGCCATGGAGCCCAGGAAGCATTGGCTGGGGCTGCTCCTGGGAGACCTGGGGCTATTCTTAGCCCAGGGAAGGAACGGCGCTGCCACAACGTGGAACAGGGAATAAAGGAGCTGGAAAAGGAGCTGGGGATGACTTCACTGGCATTTTGCCTCACAAGTTCATATTCACGTTGCAAAAATATTTATTTGCCTTCTGGGCCTATTGATCCGAAAGAATCAAATTGATAGCAAAAACAATCAAATCCAATTAAACTTAATCAACTCTCTGGGATCCGGGAAAGTGGCATTTCAGGGAGGAGGGGTGAAATCCATATTTATTGGATTCTGAAGGCTTGAAGTTTGCAAATCTGGACACGCAGAGGCGTTTCTGCTGTTCTCCCTGGAGAAGCAGCGTCAGGCAAGGTGAGGACTGGGGCTCACTGGGATCCCTGGATCCATCCCTGTGTTCCACACCCAGCTGTGTCCTGCCCACCCCTGAGAGGCTGCAGCATCCCAGGAGCACAGCCAGGGCGATGTTCCACGGAACCACGGGAGCGGAAAGGTCGGAAAAGAGCTCCAAGACCATCAAGTCCAACTGGATTTGCTGATGTTTGTGACAAAACTCAGAGCAAAGACTTCCCTTGGTTCTCCCAAGAGCTGTGCCCTGCACACCCAGCAGATCCCAAGCGTCAGCCCTGGCCAGAATTCCCACCTCCAGTTTCTACAGCAAAATCGGACAACTCCTGAGCATGAGGTGCAGGGTGGAAGATGAGACATGAGGAGACACAGAGAGAATCACGTCTGTGGCAGCATAAGGCTGATCAGAGCACTTTGGAATTGTGGAATGCAATCAACTTTAGGTCGGAAAAGTCCTCCAAGATCATTGAGTCCAATCTGTGACCATCTCAGATGCCCCTGGCCTTCACTGACCATCGCAGTCATTGGAATTATTAGTCTGATGTGAGCAATTAATAGAAGAGTGATTAATGGAAAAGTGATCCTCAAACAGCAGACAAAGAGGCCCCAGCTGGATGCAATATGAGGAGCATCTCCAAGACATTGAGACAAGGACAGACAGGAAGAGAGGTTTAGGAATTCCCAATTAACATTTTTTTCATGAAAACAATACAGAAAGCAGAGAGACTCAACACCAGAGACTTCCTCGGTGAGGTGAGGTAGGGATGCACTTCCCAGGAGCTCCCCATTCCCAACCTGCTCCCCCTTTCCTTTCCCAGAGGCACAAACTGCTTTCAGAAAAACAAGTTACAGGAACCTGAAGCCAAAAGTTGAAACAAACCCCAATCAAATCCTGGGGATAAGAAAAAAATCCTCCTTTAACTTTTCTTCCCTCTCCATATGTCCCACATGCCCTCTCCTGCTGGTGACAGCTCAGCTCAGAGCAGCCACCTCTGGAGGAGCAAAAATAGGCCATACTTAGTTAAGAGCAATTTAAACATGACCTTGCTCCTGGTGCAAATGAAATGAAATCCTCTCAGAAATCTGTTAACTGCTGGTGAGTGACTCTGGGGAAGAGCTGACATCTCCCAGCGTAACCTATTTTTGAGTCTAGACATGCCAGATGTGTCCTGCCTCTGGTTCCTTGAGTTATTTTCTGCTATTCAGGGATGTATTACAGCAGCTGTGACAAGCTACAATGGATGAGATCAGTGAAATTCCGGGACTCTCCACATGATTTATGGATATTAGCAAGGCTCTCTTAAGTGATTTACTCTCATCCAACCCGCTGCTCAGAGCTGAGCCCTGCAGCCCCAGCGAGCTGTTTTCCAGGGAAAAGGCAGCTCCCTCCATCCCCACAGCCCAAAATCATGGAATATCCCGAGTGGGAAGGGATCCACAAGGATCAACGAGCTGTTTTCCAGGGAAAAGGCTGCTCCCTCCATCCCCACAGCCCAGAATCACAGAATATCCCGAGTGGGAAGGGATCCATGAGGATCAATGAGCTGTTTTCCAGGGAAAAGGCTGCTCCCTCCATCCCCACAGCCCAAAATCATGGAATATCCCGAGTGGGAAGGGATCCACGAGGATCACCAGAGTCCAACTCCAGCACGCCCAACACAAAGGAAATAAACCCAAAAGTAAAACTCTGGGTACACGAGACCCTTAAACGTCTTTGTGCAGAAACACGAGTGAGAAAGAGAAGAGGAAAATGTGCCACCATCATCAAACAGAGGCAGTTTTGAATATTCCAAGTGGTTTTCCCCAGAAAACTCCAATTAGGGATTACAACTGCCTTGAAAATGCACTGAATTTTATTATTGGCACTTGCAATAATTAGGAATTACATCCTTGGCTGCTCTTCCAGCTCTCCATTAGCAAAGGGATCCGTGTGGTGCAGAAGAGGGAGCACCAAGGAGGGGAGGGAGCCACAGCCCTGCAGAGGGGACACAAACCCCCTGTCCCTGCCTCTCTTCCTTCACACCTGACAGGTTCTCCAGTATTCACTAACAAATGATTCCTAATGAGAAATTATTTAATAGGCTGAGCAGAATTTCTGAGCGTGAACTGCTGAGGATAAAACCAGCACGGAAGCTGCGTCCCAGGAAATGCCAGCCCAGGCCCTTCCCACTGACAGCACCCCTCAAATCTGGGAAAAACCTCTGGGCTGCAAGAGCCTGCTCATAATTCAGGCACTCCAGCCCAAAGTATGGACTTGGGAGCTGTAATTACACCTGTTTAGCATAAATATTCTATATAAAATTAATTACAAGTGAAGGTCTCCCCTCAGGTACAGGGGATGGGCTCAGGCTTCAATTAGGACCAGAACACATTCAGAAGAAAAAAATACTCTGCCTTCATTTGCATCAAAGATTTGTGAGGAAAACAGGAGCTGTGTTATGTGATTATACCCTTTAAAAGTAATTTTCCAGCCAAAACATCAAAAATAGATTTAAAAGGTGTTTCTCTTGTTCAAAGGCAAGAAGGGCAAACCTGAGCCAGCCTGGTGCAGAGAGAAAAAGACACTTCCATGTTCCTAATGCAAGTTTTCTGTTCTTTTCAACTTTCTTATTAAAACAGGTCAAAATTTTAATGGAGAATTGTTTTTTCCAAAGGAAAAGCAAGTCTTTTGCGTTAGTGCTGTTGTGTAAGGTTTATCCCGAGGCCTGACCTCATCCGGGGAGCTCGGCGCCTGTTCGTGGTGTGCCTGGAGAGCCCAGGACGCTCCTGCAGCGCCTCACACAGCTGAGAATGTCCCAAACACCGGGAATAACAAAGCACAGGAACAGAACGGGCAGCAGATCCCTCTTGCCCACACAAATTTCTGTTTAATTACAGCTGGGCCAAAGCAGAAGCCAGGCAGGCCCAGCTCAAGGCCTGACTGCGCCGCTCTCGCCTGGCAGGCCGGGACCTCATTTTCCTCCTTCCCTGATTACAAATAAATCCCCTTTTAAAAGACTGGCGGATCTGGTTTGGCTCTGAGTTTTTAATCATCCTTTTAATCTCCCCGAGAGCCTCGGGGCCTCTTTGGCGCAGGGCTGGGGACGGACGAGGAGGCCACAGAGGCTCAGGGCACAAAGGAGACGCAGCCCCCCCGCGAATCCAGGTCCTCCATAAAGAGCAGATTTGCATCTGGATAAAGGGCAGACCCCCGGGTACAAATAACAATCCCCCTCTCCACTGGATTTCCACGGTGGAAGGCCAGGAACACCCCTGCCCAGGTCGCCGTGCCACCTCCGGGGTGATGGCCATCCTCAGCCCTGTCCCTGCCTGTCGCTGTGAGGGGCAGTAAGGAGAGCAGAACACACACCAAGCCGTAGAAAGCAAAAGTGTGACAGACTTTATTTTGATTCTAACTTTTATACAGAGATATCTACATAATAGTGTTTGGACAGTGTCATCCCACCCTTCAGGGGGATTGGGTGAAGCCTTACAGCTCCAGTTAGCAAAACATAAGATTAGAGAGTAAAATGTCCCAGTTTATCTTTATTTTCCTACAGAGTTGGTGAGAAGGAGAAAATTCTTAGGACTGCACGTCCACACCTGCCCAGCTGCCCCTCGGCTGCCACACGGGCAGAAAACGCTCATGGCCAGGCAGGGAAATGGAATTTTGTTTAAGCCGGAAGAAAAATAAGACAGCAAAGATAGACACGCTCACACACAAGTGGACTTGTGAGCAAAATCACGCTCCAGCAATTCAGGGCTTTGTAGTAAGTCCTATTCTTTACAAAAAGAGAGGAAGATGCTCCCAGCTCCTCTTCTTTTCTCCTAACAGACGATCTCATGCATGACCAAAGTATTTCGCTTGGGAAAGCTTTGCCAGGCAGAGCCACAAACCAGGGCTGGGACACGGAGCGAGACCAGGCAAGAGCTGCCAGGCCAAAGTGGCAGGCATTTATCCCACAAGATTCAGTTTTCTGGGACAAATTCAGCCTTTAATTGCTTGTAGCAGAGAGTAATTACACCTGAGGTTTTTTCCCTCTGTCCTCTCTCCCTTCTCCAGGTTGCTGTGAGCCCAGTGCAGTTCATTCCCAGGACTTCTTCCTGTCCCTAAACTGGTTTCAGTTTAATGAAATTTTCAAACGCTCTGCATGAAACCCCCACCTGCAACTGCACAGAGGCCATGGAACCCAGAATCCCAGACTGGTTTGGGTTGGGAGGGAGCTTAAATCCCATCTTATTCCACCCCTGCCATGGCAGGGACACCTCCCACTGTCCCAGGCTGCTCCCAGCCCCAGTGTCCAGCCTGGCCTGGGACACTGCCAGGGATCCAGGGGCAGCCACAGCTTCTCCGGGCACCCTGTGCCAGGAACTCACCACCCTCCCAGGAACAATTCCTTCCCAATATCCCATCCATCCCTGCCCTCTGGCACGGGAAGCCACTCCCTGTGTCCTGTCCCTCCAGCCCTTGTCCAAAGTTTGGCACCAATCGCTACAGAAAGAGCAAAGGAGACTGTTCAAAAATAAACAAAACCAGAATTTCCTCTGCCTACCTGTCCATGGGATATGGCTGGAGCTCAGCAATCCAACAGATTTCCCTCCGAACAGCCCAAAGCCCCCACGAGGCAAGTGGATCTTCCCCCTTTTTTATTCGTTCCTGATTAAAAGGAGAAGTTTCCCCCATGGCAACACACTGCAGTCCAAGTTAGTTCTGATGAATGTTTAAGGCGATCTGGAGGAGGAAACTGGGACAATTCCCCAACAAATTCCCCAACAAGACCCTGGCTCTGGCGGTTCTCTTGGACACACACACACACTCCTGCTCCCCAGGAATCCAGATCGCTTCCTTTCCCAAGGAAAAACCTGCCACTTTTAGCTCCACAGAAACGAATCTGGGTTTAAGCTTTGACCTTGCCGGCTGTGAACAAGCTCTCCGGGGGCTGTGCTCCAGTGCCTGAGGCTGCTATTCCTGCCGGGGCTGTTATTCCGGAGTGCCACCGCTCCTCAGCCAGGAATAGCTGCAGGACCTGGAGCTGCACGCTGAACTCCCTGCAGGGGCTTTCCTGCACTTCCAACAAAGCTGTCACCGATGCCACTCCTGCCACGGAGGGGGCTGGTGAAGAGGTGGAAGTGTGAAGAGAAATCTTGGGTTTCATGGCCGGGTTCAGACGCAGAGAGAGCTGCCAGGAAAACAGGCTCTGCTCCCAAAGCGTTGGGATTGGGTGTGGAATCACGGATGGATCATCACCGGAGCCTGGGATGCCACCTATGCCACCACGCTGTGTCTGGCTGCAGCTGGAATTCCGTGGTGTTTATGGATCTGAGGTGGATTTGTGACACCTGGGGCTCCATCTGCTGTGTGCCCTCACCCACTGAGGACACCCCACTCCTTCATCCCTCCCCAGCACGGAGGGCCTGGATTGCCCAGGGAACTCGGGAATGTTCCAGCACCTTCAGATGTGGATCTGCTGCTGGCTTGGGACCTGCAGGTCGGGCTCTGAGCCGTGGGGACAGTCCAGGACACCCTCCCAGTGCCTCCCTCTGGATTCACAGCCAGCAGCCACAGCCCCTGCAATCCAACCACGCCTTCCAGCACCAGCTCATTCCAGGGGCCTCTCCAAGTGCAGCCCGGATCTCCTGACTCTGCCATTCCTTCATTTGGTACATTAATATTTCCCATCATTTTAAAAATACAGCTCAGAAATACCAGCAATGCCAAAAATCTGGAGAATCTCACTGCAAGGGACAAATTTCCTGACAAAATTGATACCTCCCCAAAACTGCCACCTCCTGGGCCCCTCAGCCAGGGCCAGCCACCCCTTCCCTCCTTTTCCTGGCATCCCACACACCTCTGTCCTCATGGATGCTGAGGATGAGGTTCACAGCTCTGCCAAACCCCATTCCCATGGGATGTGCTCCAATGAAATTATCAAAGAGAATAAAACCCAGGCCTTTGAAGGCAAAATTCTGAAGTTCTCTACAGGGGAGTTTTCAAAGTGAAGCCGCTTCCCTTCACATTCCTTTTGTGCGGAAAACCTTGCAAAGATTTTTTTTTGCCATCCAAACAAAATGTTGTCCCAGATGTCAGACCAGTTTCCTTTTGGGCAGTGCTAGTAAAAACAGCCCTGTTCAACCCAGAGCCCTGGCTGAAGGAGGTGGGGTCTCTTCTGGCCAGGATGCTCCAGGAGAACTCCCGAGAGAGCAGATATGGATCCCTCAGTGCTGGATCCAGGGAAGGAACCATATTTTCCCCGAGGAACTCCCCGTGTCCCACCTCGGGAAGCACATTCAGGCCCCTCTCTAATATCCCCAAGCCTGTGCCCACAGCAGGGGCACATTTGGGGTACAGCTGGGGCTTTGTGCCACTTTTCCACTCCAGAAGTGTCCCAGCACCACCCCGGGGAATGCCTCACCCACTCTTCTCATGGACAACCTGACCAAAGCAGCCCCAGCTGCCTCTGGGCTGAGGCACAGCGCAGATTGTGTTCCCAGCCCAGCAGCTGGAAAATGGGAAGAACCCTTTAACCTGAGGCAACAGCAGTGCCTCCTGCAAATCCCACAAATCCCCAGGGCTGGTTCCAGACTCGGAATGAAGAGGGTCCTCACCAAGCCCAGCACAATCCTGGCATTAATTATCATCCTCCATGCTTAAATCATCAGCTTTGCTCATTTGGCTTCCAGAGAAATTGTTGTTTTAATGGGAACTGGAGATACTCAGCACATTCCAAACACAAATCCCAGATTGTTTTGCACCAAAGCGGGATGAGTGAGGCCTGTGGGGGCCTGTGCAGCTCCTCCTGTTCTGCAGCAGGTGATAAACGTTGCTAATTAAAATAGTTTATAACTGTCTCTGAAAGGTTAAAAATGCTGGAGCACAAAATTTGGACTTTTCCTGAATAAACTGTACTTTTCTCCCCCGGCTCCCTGGGCCGTCTCCATGGCGACCAGGAGATTGCTGGGCTGGCTGTGCCCACTAATTGATTTCCAGGAAGGAATGATTAACAAAGAACAAGAGAGTCTCCCTCTCTGGCAGGACACTTCTCCCAGCAGCCTCTTCCTTTTGCCCTGGGAGCACCTGGACTCCGGAGGCAGATCCAGGCTGTGCCATAAATCCCCACAAACCTCCACAAACACCTGGAACCCCCCAGCCTGCAGGGATAAAACGGGTGAGAATCCTTCACTCGGGACGGCTGCTGCATTTCAGAAGGGAATTATGGCTGAGATAAAAAAGATTGGATCTGAGCCCCGCACTTTCCCATTAATCCGTCACACTCGCCTTGCCGTGGATTAAATTGCATTCCTGGAAAGCAGAGCCCTGGTGTCTAAGCAGCCCTGAGGGAAAATGATTGTCCTGTGCTTCCTCCCTGAGCTGGGATCCAGCCAGGAGTGGAGGGAAAGCTGCACCTCCACCCTGGCACCCCTGAACCCTGCCAACACCCAACCCTTCCATCCCTGAACCCTGCCATCCCTCAATCCTGCCATCCCTGAACCCTGGCACCCCCTCAGTCCTGCTACCCCTCAATCCTGCCATCCCCAAACCCTGCCCTGGGAGAGGGCCATGGATACCAGGGCATCTCAGGGGTGCCCTTTCCAGCCAGCTCTGCTACACAGAAACCAAAACAATGCCAAAATCCCAATATTTTGTAGCTCCTCCCCTTAATCCTCCACCAGGATGCTGGGCAGCGCTCCCCACGGCTCCAGGTTTTTATTTATTTTTCCTCCTCCAGGTGATGACATTTGACACAAAACTTTAATTTCCATTTCAGCATCATCTTAGATAGAAACACAGTGAAAAATTTGGATGGAGATACCATTGATGCCTGAGCCCTTCATGCAAGATTTAAAGCACTCCTGAATAGCTCCGAGAAGAATTAATTCCTGAATGAATTCCTGGCAGCGGAGCTGCACGTGCTCCATCTCTGCCCAGGGCTCTCCGTGCCTGCCTCGTGCCAACGCTGCAAAAAGTGTGGCAGGGACAAATTCCCGCCTTTCTGTGCCAAAAGTGCCTCTGGAGGGACTGCAGGGAGTTCTCATCGCACCCCTCTGGGCTCCACAGCCAGATCCAGGCTCCCAGGGATCCACAGAAATGTCCTGGGATGAGAGCAGTGGGGCAGTGGGACAGCACAGCCCTGCTCCCTGCAGGATCCCATGGGAGCATCCCCACAGCTTCCACGGGCCCTGCTTTGCTTCTCCTGGTTATCCCACACCCTCAGGCCCTGAGCACACCCCAGCCTGGGGCTCAGCTGGTTCCACACCTGCTCCAAGCACGGCTCCAGGCTCAGCCCCTCACAGAATCCCCCGGGAGCAGCTGGATCCCATCCCTGCTGGGGGTGGGAATCCCGTGACATCCTCTGACTGTCCAGGAATCCCGTGACATCCCCCTGGCTGTCCAGGAACCCTGTGACATCCCCGCGACTGTCCAGGAATCCCCTGACATCCCCTGGCTCAGCCCCTCACAGAATCCCCCGGGAACAGCTGGATCTCATCCCTGCCGGGGGTGGGAATCCCGTGACATCCTCTGACTGTCCAGGAATCCC
>VZTG01008578.1:0-22521 GCA_013397845.1 Melanocharis versteri | reverse complement strand
ATCCCCCTGGCTGCCCAGGAATCCCGTGACACCTCCTGGCTGCCCAGGAACCCTGTGACATCACCCTGGCTGTCCAGGAACCCTGTGACATCCCCGTGACTGTCCAGGAATCCTGTGACATCCCCGTGACTGTGCAGGAATCCCGTAACATCCCCGGTCTGTCCAGGAATCCCGTGACACCCCCGGCTCAGCCCCTCACAACCCAGGAGCGGTGCGCAATCTCCAGGGATGCAGACGATGTCCCGCAGCGATCCCAGGGGGAATCGGGCAGCGCTGGCCGGGCTCCTGCTCCAGAGCTGCCCATTTTCACCCTTCCCTTTCCAACCACACCTGGAGCCAGCAGCCACAAGCGCTCATCCCTTTTCCCAGGGCACCGCGGAGAGCCAAGCCCGAAGTGCCGGGAGGGAGCGGCTTCCCCCACGTGCTGCTTGCACATTCCCACCTCAGCCTTCACACCCTGGTGTGACCCTGCCTCATTTTCTCCGATTTCAGCACCAAATCCCTGATTTACACCAGAACCCTGCAGGGAGCAGCGCCTCCAAGGCTCCAGGAGTGTGTGAGCACTCAGGTGAGAGCCCCGTGCAGCGACTCCCTAAAACAGCACCGGGTAAAACAAGCCAAAATAAAAAGGTGCTTCTGCGTTCCTTGCCAGGCTCGTCTGGTGTTCCTGGGGAATGGGAGTGGAGATCAATCCGAATAAAAGATGAAGGAACTGAGCCTGGCTGGGCTGTGCCTCAGCCAACACGAAAACACAGCATTATTGATGCCACATCCTCAGCACTCCTGCAGTGATTAAATAATTAGGGGGAGAGATTAAAAATTACTCCAAACGAGCAGAATTTTTAAGCACTCCCTCCTCTCCTACCTGTGCTGGCTGGGAGGAATTTTTAATCGTGGATTTTTTAAAAAGTTGGCAAAATGAAGTGTGGCAGCAGGATAAATAATGTTTTTGCAACAGAAACAAAGCACATTTGGGCTGGTTTGGGCGAAGAGGAGTGGCTGTAGCTCCTGGAAATGAGCTGGGACCTCAACCAGGGAAGTGCAGTCAGGAAACTCCTGACTCTGCCATTCCTTAAACCTTGTGGTACATTAATATTTCCCATATTTTTTAAAATGCAGCTTAGAAATTGCAGCAATGCCAAAAATCCGGAGGATCTCACTGCAAGGGACAAATTTCCTGACAAAACGGAATATTCCTGGATAAAATGGGTGATTTCCAACAGCCACTGGTGAGAAAGGGCCCATGGGGAGGGATCTGGACTTCCAGCATGTTTGAAAATGATTAATAAACAATTAATTAATAAAGAACTTCTGGAGTGCTGGATTGTGGCGGAGCATTCTCAGAGCAGATCCCATCCCTGCTGCTCACATATTAAATGGATAAATCGCTTTTTCCTAAAGAAGACCTTTTAGACCTGCTCCAAAAGATAATTATTTTTTACACCGAATAAATAAATATTTACAGCAACTTCTTTTCCACAATATTTTTATGGCCAACTCCACCTGTGAGCTGCAAAAGCAATTCCAAAAGGAATTCCATGTTTATATGGGTGCAAAACAGCAGCTTCCTGACAAACCCACGGAGCAGCCAGACTGGGATTAACAGGACACTCGGGCACTGATCCAAACCAAAACGTTTTGGGAATTTAGGAACTGGAAGTTGACACTCATTTCCTTTTCACCCACCACAAAAGGGAAATAAAGAGGAAAAATTAAAATGTGTCCACTACTACACTTCAACCTGTTCATTCTCCATGAATGAAATCCAACCTTTGCTGTTGGATTCCCTGGCAAAAGAAGCCCCCAAAAAGGTGACTCCAAAAGTTGAGTGCGCTGTGCCTGCCAGAGAATTTGGATGTTTTGTCCTTTAAGACCCAAAAGTGTCCTAATTCCCTTTCACCTCCAAAACGCCACCTCAGGGCAGGAAGCCATCCCAGGTGGGAGTAATTCCCAGTTTTCCCAGCAGTCTGGAGCTCCCCCAGCCCTGGGGCAGGAGCTGGTCCCACTCTCCCCTGCCAGGGTCAGTTTGCAGCTCTGCCTCCCAAAGGCAGCCCTGACTCGGGGAAAACCTGTCCAGCAGCAGAAATCCACGGAATTGGTGTTTTCCCGGAGTGTGGGAGTGACGGCAGCGTGGTGGCACCCAGAGCCACCTGCACAGGGGCGTTTGTCACCAACCCCGACCCTGCTGCTCCCCACGGCCACCAGCCCAGGGCAGCTCATTCCCGTTCCTGCAAGATAAACACAGCGCATGAAATCCCCGGATTTCCTCAGGGGCTGAGAATTCCCACACAGAGCAAACTCAGCAGCAGCATCCCTGCTCCGGGGTAAACCTGTGCTGCTGCTGGGATGGCAGCTGCTCTGCCAGAGCTGGAAACCCCGAGGTCGGCTGCTCGGGATCCCGGGGGACTGGGACAAAACACCCCTGGGATTCGTCTGGATACCAAAGTCGGGTTTGGCTGATGTTGGGGAAGATGAGACTGGCAAACCTTATAAATATGATTTTGCCTGGCAAAAGATGCTGAGAATATGAAAATTATAAGCGAGATTGAAATGAAAGCAAGCTTTGAGATACCAAAGCTTAATTACTGAACAACTGGAAAACAATGGTGTGGCCAGCTGAAGATAATCCCCTTTGATTGAACAATACCTTCTGCTAGCAGACAGGTCCAAGGGTCGGAGCAGACCCTGCTAGCTTGGCNGGCTGAGGCACCAAACAATCAGCTAGAGCATGCGGTGGACTGGGCGCTTTTCGTTGCCCAGCTGGGATGGAATTTTCAAGCACTTTTCCTGAATTCAGGCTGCTTTTGGTACCCTGAGCTGCTCCTCGACGCCCAGCGAGGCCTGGCTCCTGGAGATGCCTCGTCCCTGGAGATGCCTGGCTCCCTGAGATGCCTCATCCCTGGAGATGCCTCATCCCTGGAGATGCCTGCCCCAGTGGCCCCCGGCCCCGACTCTGAAGCCCCGGCCCTGCTCCGGGTGGGAGAGGAGGATATTCCCGGCACAGCCTGCAGCCAAGGTGAGGGCAGGCTCAGCGCAGCGGGAGATGTGATGTGCGTTCAAATTCTGCTGCCCAGGCACCGATTGGATCTGAACAACGTCCTCAGGACGGATTTATCCCCCCAGATCTGCTTGTCTGGAGGACAGGAAGGTGCTGTCCCAGCCAGGAGGCTCCGGGCAGAGGCAGCTCTGATATCCCAAATTCACACCTTTTTTATCTGCACACTCATCACCCACAGGCTGCCAAAAACTCCTCCCTCGCTTTGCTCTCAGCCCCTGCTCCACCAGCTCCGGGCTTTCCCTCTGATTTTCTCACAGGTTGGAGGGTCCAGGGGTTCCCCTAGGAGCCCGGGGCAGCTCTGAAAACCCCTCATCACCGCCGGGATCCCAGCACAGCAGCAGCACGGAAGGTTTTTCATCACCTCTTCCCAAAAGCTCCGCCGCAGCACACGGAGAGCCGCTCCCAGGGAAGTTCAGCAGGAGGAGGCAGGAGAGGAGCAGCTCCTGGCTCGGGGGCTCTGCCTTGCAGCCCACCCTGCCCTCGGGATGGGGGACAGGATCTCCCAGAGCTCTGCCAGACACCAGCAAAGGAAAACCCAAACGCCACGACGTAAACCTGGGAATCTTGTACAGGCACAGCGAAGTGGTTTTGCTTTAATTAGATTTTCTGCAGCTCCAGGGACGCTGGGGGGCCATTCCAATCTGTGCTGTGACACGAGGAAACAAAGCAGCTCCCAGCTGCCGCCTCAATAATGAGAACAGAGGAGTTACAAACAGCAGCGCCCCTCCCCAGAACCCATGAAACACGGGATAAATGGGATGTTAAACAGGGAGGGATATCAGCATTCCTAAACGGCCCCGGGTTCAGATTCTCCACAGCTCCAGCATCCAGGCCCTGCCTTTCATCCCACAAATTATCAAAGGACACTTCAGATGGCTGAGACTTACTCAGTGAATAAAACCAGCAGTGCTCCAGGGCTCTGCCCCACACAACCCTGTCAGGATCCCAAACCCCTCGCGATTTTGGGAAGCTTCAAGCACAAGGCCCAGCAGCCACCTGCCATGGCAAACACCCTCGATGTTCCCTGCTCCTTCCTGAGAGCTCCAGGTCCCTGCAGAGCTGGGAGCAGACTGGGCTGGGGGAGCCCTGGCACGCTGCTCCCCCCCTCTGCCTCCCAGCTGAACCTGCTCTGGAATCCTCCTTGATGCTGGGCCCAGAACCTTTTCAGCCCAGGTGACCCCACAGTCCCCAGTGCTTCCCAGGAGATGCCAGTGGGAGTGACAAAGTTGTGGAATTCTCTCCAGAAACCCAGACTTCCTGATCCAGTGCCAGGAGGGAGCACACAACAGGACCTGGCTGCTCCTGTCCTTGGCTCCTGGGCTGTGGGAGCATCCCTGGGACCAGCAGGGGCACCCCGTGACCAGGACAACCCCAAACCCCCCCAGAGCTGCTCCTCACCCCACAGCCTCCCATCCCCAGCAGCGCCTGCAGTGGAGGAAAGCTGGGAAGAGCAGGGAAGGGGATGGCAAGGAGCTGCCCTACTTTAATGCTATTTTTGAGAGCATTCCCCAAAATCTGGGACTATGGCACGATCCCTGAGGCTTCCCCACATCCAGGATGCCACCACACCCAACCCACCACTGCCAACAGTGCTGACCCTCAGCTGTGCTGCGATTATTTCACTTTAAAACTACAAAAACACCCTAATTTTAATATATTCAAGAAGAGCTGTAACTCAATTTCCAGAGCTCCCACGTACAAGGGTGTCTATTCAAGTGAGACAAAGTTTTGCAATTCAAAACCCATTTCTTCCCAACATTTCTTCCCCAAGCCATCAAACAGTGGCCACATCCCTGCAGCACTGCAGAGTTTCAGTGCAGAATCATTGTCCATTTGGAATTAAATCACTTGCACTCATTAAATCTTCCTATTTTATCCACGCATCCATTGAAAGGCAGCATCAAAAGGACCCAAATTTGGTTCAGATTTGTTCTGGACAAGCTCCAAGTGTGCTGAGGTCTGTGCTGCCTTTCTGGAGGTGGCAGTTTCTCAGCCCTGGAATGGCAAGTGAAGAGCATAACCTTGTTTCAGGAGGCTTTTCTGCAGGTTTTAAATAGACTGGCAGGAATGCAGCCCTGCAGCTCCTGAATACCAATGCACAGCTCTGCACCTCCTCAGGGCTCAGCAGAGACCAGGGCCCAGCACTTTCCCATTCAGCTGAAATCTGATTTAAACCAAACGCCACAGCCCACTCAATTTTACCCAGATTAATCAAATTCTTTGCCTATTTTCTATTTCAAAATTAAAGAAAGCCGTGGTTGCCTAAAATAACCCCAGAAAAGGCAGCTGTGCAGCAGAGCAGCAGCCTCTCATTTTCCCATTTTCCTTGGTATAATCATGGAATCCCAGGCTGGTTTGGGTTCAAAAGGACCTTAAAACTCATTTATTCCACCCCTGCCATGGGCAGGGACACCTCTCACCACCCCAGGCTGCTCCAAGCCCCGTCCAGCCTGGCCTTGGGCACTGCCAGGGACCCAGAGGCAGCCTCAGCTTCCCTGGGAAATCCATTCCAGGGCCTCCCCACCCTGACAGGGAACAATTCCTGCTCAGAATGGAGCAGCCCCTTTCATTACTGCTCAGGTTTGATTGATTTTGGACAAAGGGACAACCCCTTCCCTGGGCAATTACCGTTCACTCCTTCATCCTTCAGGGTTTTATTTTAAAGATTTCTCTCTATTTCCTGATTTTTGTGCGAACATTAAGGAAATGAAGGCCTGCCCTGTTGGAGATTCCCAGCTCTGCAGCGAGCCCAGGGGCAGGAGCAGCCCTGGGGATGAGATCCCTGCTGGGAGAGCACCCAAACCCCAGGGGCAGGAGCAGCCCTGGGGATGAGATCCCTGCTGGGAGAGCACCCAAACCCCAGGGGCAGGAGCAGCCCTGGGGAGGAGATCCCTGCTGGGAGAGCACCCAAACCCCAGGGGCAGGAGCAGCCCTGGGGACAGGATCCCTGCTGGGAGAGCACCCAAACCCCAGGAGCAGCCCTGGGGATGAGATCCCTGCTGGGAGAGCACCCAAACCCCAGTGCCAGGGGCCCTGAGCCCCAGCTGCAGCAGCTCCAGCAGGGAAGGGCACCGAGCATCCTGAAATGCAGCTGGAAGGCTGAGCCAGCTCTGCCAGGATGCAAATTCCTCAGGTGGAGGCATCCAGCAGAGCAAGGAGAGACTTTGGGGTGTGCAGGGTGGCCTGAGCCAGGGCCAGGATCATTTCCTTTGTGCTAATTAATAACTGCTTCATCTATTTGCCGTGATTACACGTAATACCTGCTCCTGAAAGAAACGAAACTTTAGATTCTGAAGAAACCCCAGAGCCCTGCAAGTCTGCATCCAAGCACACCTGAAAACAGAGCCCGTGGGGGGAGAAACCCTCCTTGGTTTAAAGTGTCACATGGATTTGAAAAATACGATTTCTCCTCTCCCTGCAAAGCCCAGCAGCCTTCCCCCCACAGCACCCACCACCCCCCGCTCTGCTCTGTGCTAATCAAATAAAAACACTCAGCTTCAACTGGGAGAAAATGACATTTTTTCACCTGCTGGTTGTCCCCCAGCCAGATAAACCCTCCAGATCTCTCCCTTGGGAGACAAGCAAAACAATAACAATAATCCAAAGCAACACTTCCATCCTTTCCATTTAATCAGCTCAGTCTTGCCCTCAGAGCCTCTCCAGACAAGCAATGGGGCTTTTAATGGATGCTTAATATGTCAAATCCATGTATTTTTAATTAAAACACCGAGTTTGACATCCTGGGTGATCCACTACCCACACATCTGACTAATACACTGTCTCCAGACCAGCTGAAGAGATAAAACTCACAGAAATAATAAAAGCAGCTTTTTTTTTTTTGCTTTTTTTTTTTTGTTTAAATCCAAGCACAAAAGAGCTTTAGATAAAGCTGGACAGTAAGCACCCATTATTGGTGTCTCCCACTGGGGCTTTTCTCGTTAGCAAGGTGGCCTTGCCCCAGCACACGTTGTGGAATAAAGGGATTGCCAGGAGCATCAGGGAATCCGAGTTTTTGCTCCTCCCAGCGCTGTGGCAGCTCAGGCCCCATGTAAAACACAACTCTGCCTGTGAAACTGGGGGAACTCAAGCACCAGTTCGCCTCAGGAAGGAAAAACAAAACCCGAAGCCATGGATGAGCTGCCGTGGCTAAGCCAGCATGCCCAGCTTTATCCCGAATTTCCCCCATGGATCAGCGATTTCAGCATCCCCACCCCTGGCAAGAATCCCCATCTCTGCGGCCTCCTGGAGCCTGGCAAGGGCAGAAGGCTCCTCCCGAGCCAGGATTCACTCTGTGCATTCCCAAACCTCGGCCAAGCAGTGCAGAGCTCCAGCAGGAGCCAGGGAAAGCTCTGCCCTGAGCAGGGAGAGAGGCGGAATTCCAGGGTCTGCAAGGAAAGCTGGGAGCCAGAAACTGGAGACCAAAAATCATGGATGAGTAGGAAACAGAAATTTTCCCCATTAGGTAGAAGAACTCAGTTTGTTTCATCAGTGAAATATTTTTTATGTGGAAAAAAAATCAGGGGCTACAGTAACAGAGGAAGTTATGAGGAGAAGATGGAAAATCAGGACATCATTTGTGGATCTCAGGGTTCTCACAAGCACAGTTAATTTAGTGTCACCTCAGAAGCTCACACTCAGCTGCCACAGTAACACAGGGCTGAAGGTCTGAAAGGGCTGAGGGGTGAAATATTTATTGGCCACCCCAGGAAAAAACAGCCTGCAGATAAACAGTGACAAATGGCTCCTGAAACTTCCACAGCCAGAAGGTTCAAGGGTCAATTCTCCAGCAGCACTGCTGCTCCCACACCAGGGAAGGCCCATGGAGATGGGATTTATCTTCTGCAGGATTTTTAGTTGAGATCTGGGCTGGAAAACTCCCTCTTGGGAGGATTGCATTGCCCATCCCAAGAAAGTATTCTCACTACAGCAGGCAAACGGGAACACTGGATTACTTCATCCTACTGAAGACAATTCCTTTGGTTATTAATGTCCATAATTGCTTCTATTTCTTTGTCATGACTGATAAATTGCCTAATAAGATTTTTACTCATGATTAAATCAAGAAAAAAGAGACTTGGACAACAGAGGAGCTGATTTTTCTGCTGAAAAACATTTTAGGGGCACAGGGCTGCTCCAAGGGCTGGAGCCAGGCTGGGAGAGCTGGGGGTGCTCACCTGGAGGGGAGAAGGATACAGGGAGAGCTCAGAGCCCCTTGCAGGGCCTAAAGGGGCTCCAGGAGAGCTGGAGAGGGACTGGGGACAAGGGATGGAGGGACAGGACACAGGGAATGGCTTCCCACTGCCAGGGCTGCTGTATTACAAAAAACTCAGTATTTTGAGGTGCCACCATTGTCCACTGTCGTTTGTCTGACCAGGAATGGGGAATTCACTCCAGAAATATCTGAAGGGAACAACTACCTGGTATGCATCACTCAGGAAAAGAAGGGAAAAGAACTGGAATTAATGGTAGAGGAGTTGCCAAGTATTTAAAACCCTCTTTTGCCTGAATTTGTTTCTTTATGTGGGCTTGAGAGACTGTCTAGGATGGCTTTGCTTGATTTGTTCCTCCTTTTATCCTTAAAATATCAGGAATGCCAATATTAGCCTGGTTTTCAACACAAGTCTTGAATTCCTTTTAAGCCAAGCCTTGAGGAGAGATGTTGGATTTTTAGCAAAGCCTTCCTTCCTCTGAAATGTTAATTAGCATCTGAAGCAGAGAAATTAGGGAAAAAAGGCAAAAAGCAGCAAACCTTGATATTTCCCTCTCAACTTCCCCTTCAAGCCCAGAGTTTTCACTCCTTTTCTTCTTGAAACTTTATCTGCACACATTTTCTCAGGTTTTTGTAGATCAGACACCTCAGAAGTTTAAAATAAATACAGTTCAGCCCCTGAAAGTCCCTTTTCAGATATCAATATCTCCCCCATTATCTGCTCTCATTGAAGGGAGCTGACAGAACCCTCTCCGAGATATTTAGAAATTAAATAAGCCAGAGAACACAATTCTCAATTTTCCCACAATTTTTCTCCATGAATATCCATTCTCCCAGCCTTTTGCTTGGAAATGCACCATCAATCCTCGGAAAAGCACCTTGGAATGCAGGCATTTCAAGCTGTGGTCTGGCCTTTTCAGGGACAAGGCAACTGATGACTTATTCAACCTAAAATCTTGTTGTGGGACTTTCTCTTTCTGGCAGCAACGAGAACAACAAGAACCAGAACTGTGTTCTAAAGAAGGGATGAAAAGGCAAGAGGGGCTGACAGGGCCCTTTCATCTGCAGGACTCCAAAATATCTGGAGGCCAAAAAATTCTGGTTCCTCCCCTGACCTCAGGTTGGAAACAAGAGCAGCAGCAGCAGCGACTTGGGGTTGGGAAGATGCTGCCTCCCCCCTGGAGCCTTTCAGGGGAAGTTTTCTTCTGGAAAGCCTCATCAGGACTGGATTCCTTTTCCAGGGAGAAGAAGCCACTCTGGCATAGCTAATCCCAGCTTACCCAAACTTGTCCCAGCTCACAGAAGGCAAATGGCAGAGGGGCAGGAAGGGCCCAGCCTGGAGCCCTTCCCACACATCCAGACTCATTCCTGCACGGATCACATCCAGCTCTCACCACACCGGGACCTGGAATTTGATTTCACCCCGAGTTTGTGTCACAGAATGCCCAGGGCTGGAGGGGCCCCTGGAGATCCCTGGTCCATGTGGGAACACGTGGCAGCTCCCCAGCCCCACAGGAGTGCCCAGTGCACATCCCCCGGGGTTCTCACCAACCACAGCTCCCTGTGCCTCAGAGAGCCCACAGAGCATTCCCAGAGGCTGGAAATGTTCCTTTGGCTTTAGGCACGGGCCCAGCACATTCCAAAGGTGACACAGCCAGGTGGAGAGGGTGGGGATGTGTGGGATGGGCACTGGTGCTGCTGGAGGGGGCTCAGCTTCCCCCAAAGCCACTCTGCAGCACACAGGAGACCAATTCCATTCGGGATCTGCCCACCCTCCTTCGGCTGGAGGGACACAGGGAATGGCTTCCAGTGCCAGAGGGCAGGGATGGGTGGGATTTTGGGCAGGAATTGTTCCCTGGGAGGGTGGGCAGGCCCTGGCACAGGGTGCCCAGAGCAGCTGTGGCTGCCCCTGCATCCCTGGCAGTGCCCAAGGCCAGGCTGGAGCAGCCTGGGACAGTGGGAGGTGTCCCTGCCATGGAACAGTGCAATGGGATGAGCTTTAAGGTCCCTTCCCACCCAAACCATTCCAGGATTGCACAATCTCAGGGCCCTGCAGTAAATTCCCCATTCCCTCCTCGATGCACATTCCAAAATCCCTTTTCCTGGGTTTCTCTGAATGCACACCTTGCATCCTGAGCTTTCCACACCCACCAGGGCCAGCTCCCAGTCCCACAAGCCCTGCACTGCTCCCCCAGAACACCACGGCCACATTCCCACCCCAATGCCACAATCAATGGCTTTTCCCTCAGCTGAAGCCCCTGGCGAGGCAGAGCCTGGCTGTGCTCTGCTGAACTCCTCATTTGCTGGGGCTGAGCAGCTCGGGCCTGGATTAAGTGTGGAGATTATTGAACATGTGCTGGTGCTCAATTAATATTTCATTGCTCCTGGCTCCCGTGTGGGCTGCCTGTTCTCCTGGAGTGCTCCAGCACCATGGAAACGTTGGGAGAGATTTTCCCTTAATTGCATGAATGGCTGGCAGATAACAGCACAGCACCATGGAATTAAGCCCCGATGGCTGAGGAATTCTCAGGAGCTGCTGCTGGTGGTTTAATTTTATTTTTAAACCTGGCAACATCTGCTCTTGTCCAGGAGAATTTGGGAAGGCTTTCATGTGGTCAGGTAACAAATCTGTGTGACAGGGAGCACATAATTACCACAGCTACAACTCGCACAGGTGAGCCCTTGAAACTCAGGGAGAACTTCAGTCAGGAAGGAAAATAAAAATAAATAAATTTTAAAAGTGATCAAAAACTACTGAAATGCTCCTTTTCCTTTCAATTTGTACTTTTATGGCAATTTTAATTCCACAAATAACCACCCCTGGCTTTAGAATTGTCAAGGGAAGAGTGGCTGAGCACCATTATCCAAACCCACTGTCAGCAAACCCAGGCAGCTCGCTCTAAATCAGCTTTTTGTATTTCTCAGGCTAAAATTGTTCCATCTCTTGTAGGACAGAGCCCTGGAAATCTCTGAGCATCATCATGTAATGGAGCAGGTCTGCAGAGGGCCTTTTTGTGAGCAGGGTTTGTGCTGCAGGATTCACCACACTGAGACTCCTCGGGATGCAGATTATCCTTGTTCCCAAAGAGAGCAGGGACCACGTCAGGAATTCCACTGAACTGCACAAAGTTTTTACCATTCTATAAAAGCAGAGCTTTAAGTGTTACATCCCCAAAGCTGTGGCTGAGGCTTAACCCCAAATTAAGTATCAGTTTAAATCGAATTCAGACCCATGTAGTGTAAAGGGCCCACTGCTCCTCTAAAGTTTTCTTGGCAGTTTAGACCTCACAAGCTCCAAACTCTTATTGAAATAACTCCCTGATTATTTTAAACAGCACAGATGATAAAGGGGAGGTTGGAGAGCTGGAAGATCACTTGGTCATGGGCCTGCTCATCTCAGTCTCTGCCAGAACTCCCAAGGAACCCTTACTTAAGAAAGCAAATTATATTAATTGCATTTATCATTATTATTAATGTGCCATCAGAAACTCCCAGCGACATTTGTTTTGGTTTGTTTTTAATGTTTTTAAATGGGCTGGATTTGAGCCCAGTGCCAAGTCTGAACTGAGGCATTGCTGAAATCCTGAAAAGCCCCCCCAGATCACCGAGTCCAAGCTGTGCCTGATCCCCACCTTGTCCCCAGCCCAGAGCACCGAGTGCCACCTCCANAGCCCCTTCCCAGCTCCCTCAGGGATTCTCCAGCCCCTTCCCAGCTCCGTTCCCTGCCGTGGACACGCTCCAGCCCCTCAGGGTCTCCTCACGAGGGTCTGACCCAGCCCAGAGGCCATCGGCCTCCTGCCCAGCTGGGCAGNCTCCAGCCCCTCAGGGTCTCCTCACGAGGGTCTGACCCAGCCCAGAGGCCATCAGCCTCCTGCCCAGCTGGGCAGCCTGGGCTCGTGTCCAGCTGCTGTCCCCACCACCGCCAGGGCCTTTCCCAGCTTTGCAGCCCCTCTTTCCCAGCCTTGCAGCCCCTCTTTCCCAGCCTGGAGCGTTCCAGGGGTTGCTGTCACCCACGCGCAGGGCCCAGCCCTCAGCCTCACTGATCCCTGGATCCGGCCTGGCCAAATCCCCCTGCGCCTCCAGCAGATCCACGCTCCCACCCTAAGCGTGGGCAAACCCTGCTCGGGGTGGTGAGCAGCCCACAGACACCCCTGACAGGGATTTATTCCCAAAATCCGCACGAGTGGCACTCCCAGGCCCCATTGCCTGGATTTGCTCTCTGGTGGGAGTGTGGGTAGCTGGGCACATTTCCCTCAGCTCAGTCACGTTCCCACCAGTGCTCAGCGTATTACTACACCCTCCTGGCACTGCTCGCTCTGAGTACGTACAGCCAGGCTAAAATTAGAGGTGTTGCGAGTGCGTTATCAGGGGGAAAAAAAAAAAAATTGGCTGAAAAGAATGGATCCGAGCTAATTCTGGATGGGGCCGGTTGTATTTCCTGTCAGGGAGATTGCTCAGCACCGAGCACTGGCTCCGCTGGAGGAGCCTCTCCTGAGAAAACGTTCGGTGTTTCATTACTCTTCCCATTCCACCTCAGGTAGAGGAGAGATTGCCTCTAATTCTTAAACACAAGGGAGGAGGGGAAAGGCCTCCCTCCCTCTCCTGCAGCAGCGTTTAACCCGAGTTCAGGCGGGGATGAGAGCGGGGAGCTCCTGGGCAGCCAGGACGCGACCTCCCTCCACCACAGTCCCCGAGTCTCTAACGAGCGTGGACAGGATGTTTTACTGCTCATAAATATTCACCAGCCCAGAAAGAGGAGCTGAAGAGGAGCCAGGGCACGGATCTCTCAGCCTGGCTGAGCACAGGCTGCAGCAATGGAATTACGGAGGGAAAAGATGCACTGGAGGCACCAGCCTGAGGTGACAGCGAGCAGAGCGCAGGGATGGACACAAATTTATGGGAAACACCGAACAGGGGCCAACGAGAGCATCCTGTGCTGTCCTCTGGGCCAGCTCCCACCTCCACCTCACCACCTGGGTGCTCTCTCCTCCTTCCAAGGCTCTCTCATTATTCCAACATTCTCCCTATCCCAATTTTCCACATAAAGGGCCAAGCCCTTCTCCTCCTCCTCATCTGCCACTAAAGCTGGAGCAGCCCTGGAATTCTTTCCTGTTCTCAGTTAATGGCCAGGCAAGTCCCTCAGTCTCTCAAAATCTACTCTGCTGGAATGAAAAACTTTTTAAAAGTCTATTTAAATCAAATAACCTCCTCTTGCATGAAGGTCATTTTTAACAACAAGCCATAACAATTTTAGAACAGCATCTCCTCCTTTTCAGCCAGGGAATATTTATTTTAAAAATCTGCTGGCTAAAAACTGAATAGTTGAAATTGATAGGAAGGAGACCAGCTGATAATAGTGTACAGTGACCTAGAAAAAATTCAAATTACTGCCATTTTGGTCCACAGCTTACAAGCAAATTAAGTACAAAAACTTGACAAAGTTGATCTGCACACAATGAATTCAAAGCCTACTCAGAGAAAATGACACTGGAAGGTTGCTGAGGATACCAAAGCTGCTCTGACAGGTGGCTCATGGAGAAGAGCTGTCAGAGCCTCCTCTGCCCCCAAACACTGAACTTCCCCAGAATTGCTCTTTTTAAAATGCATTTTGAAATTGAATTCCACAGAACTGAACAGATCACACAGCACCAACTGCACAAGGCTCCGCTGCAGCCACACAAGAACCAGGAATACGCCAGGAAGATCATGGAATCTTGGAACGGGTTGGGAGGGAACTTAAAGATCACCCAGTGCCACCCCTGCCATGTGCAGGGACACCTTCCACTGTCCCAGGCTGCTCCCAGCCCCGTCCAGCCTTGGGCACTGCCAGGGATCCAGGGCAGCCACAGCTGCTCTGGGAATTCCATCCCAGCCCCTCATCACCCTCCCTGGGAACAATTATTTCCCAATATCCCATCCATCCCTGCCCTCTGGCAGTGGAAGCCATTCCCTGTGTCCTGTCCCTCCATCCTTTGTCCCCAGTCCCTCTCCAGCTCTCCTGGAGCTCCTTTAGGGGCTCTGAGCTCTCCCTGGATCCTTCTCCCCTCCAGGTGAGCACCCCCAGCTCTCCCAGCCTGGCTCCAGCCCTCTGCTCATCCTGGTGCCTCCTCTGGAGCTGCTCCAACAGCTCCACATCCTTCCTGCGCTGGGGATCAGAATCATCAGGCAGTGTAATTAAATGTAATTAAAGTGTACCTGATTTCCTTCCCTGGGGCCTCGGGGTGAGGAAGAGGAGGTACCAGACCCTCTCTCTGTGCTGGCACAGCTGCTCTGCGCCTCTGCCCCCCTTGCTGGGGGACCAGAGGGACTCAGGGGTGGCTCTGCTTCCTTGGCCATTCCTCCTGTCCCAGGTGAGCTCCATTTCCGAGCAGGACAAAACCCAGATCATTTCAAGGTCCAGTTTCACCAATGAAAGTGGCACCAGCCCTAAAACCAATCCAGAGCCCATGTCAGCTGCCAGAGCCAGGCTGACAGGGATGGAGGAGCCCATCCCACACCCCTCGTCCTGTTTGTTCCACTCTGAGCCAAGCTGGGGCTTCTTTTGGTTTGAGGTCTTTTGGTTCGGTTTTGGGTTGGTTTTTGTAAATCCTACTTGAGCTCCTGCCCTAAAGCCCAGCCTGTAAACACAGCCTGCCCAGGACTCCTGGATCTCAAGGACCTTTCAATTACCTTTTCCCACAGTCTTTAGCTACTTCCCAGACTTCCAGGAAGGATTTCACAGCGTTACAGAGTCTGCAGGGTATTCAGCCAAGGAGATCTGGCCTGGATCAGGAGCTCAGGGACCACACACAGCAGCTCCAACCTCTGTCTGCTCCTGAGCACCACCGCATGAGCCCTCTCCCCGAGCAGACAGGCTCCCAAACAGGATATTTTGGGGATTTAAACCTCTGCCAGCATGATTCTGGACTGATCCATTCCTTATAGCACAAAGCCTAAACCACCTTTTCACAAAAAACAAGTTGAATTTCATAAAACGATGCCCAAGGAGTCAGAGCTCCTAAGCTCTCTTGGAAAAAAGGCTCACCTCATTTTTCCCCATGGGGATAAAGTAGCACTAAACCACCAAAATCAGGGAAATTTTCGATTCCAAGGCCTGGGAAGCTGGAAAAGCAGCATTGCCACTCCACACAAAAACTGATGGCCTGACACGAAAACCACACGAACGCTTCTCACCATCAGCCTGTTGTCAGTCAGCTGCATCCCACAAACCCAGCCCTTCCCACTCCTCCAGCTGCTCCCGGGAAGAACTTTTCGGGATTAGGAAAACAACACCACCACCGTGTGGCCGGGCTGGAGGACAGAACGCCGGGAAGGAAGGAGGGCTGGCTGCCTCTCCTCAGCCACGCATCCTGCAGCGGATTCCCAAATCCTCCTGCGGAAACCAAGGATCAATCCCGGCTGCTGCGGGATGCCCCGCTCCAGAATCAGCGCCGAGGGTTCTGTGCCCGCTCTCACTGTCTGCGCTGCCCTGCAGCTGTCCCCAATCCTCCTTTTCCAGGTGTTCCTGGATATAAACCCGCGGGTATTGTCCAAAGGTGTGTCCGTGTCTTTGGGAAAAGGGGAACCTCCTCTGCCAAACAAACCCCAGCGGAACCGTGAGGCTGGAGCAGGGGTGGATTTTACACCTGGGGATGCAGAATTCCAGACTGGTTTGGGTTGGGAGGGACCTTAAATCCCAGCCCTACCACGGGCAGGGACACCTTCCTCTGTCCCAGGCTGCTCCCAGCCCCGGCCTTGGGCACTGCCAGGGATCCAGGGGCAGCCACAGATTTTCCTCTGGGAATTCAATTCCAGGGCCTCTCCATCCTCCCAGCCAGGAATTCCTTCCCCATATCCCATCCATCCCTGCCCTCTGGCACTGGGATCCACTCCCTGTGTCCTGGCACTCTCTGCCCTCTCCCTCCTTTTATAAGCCCCAGCTGGTTTGGATTTTGGTCCTCTTTTCCCAGGCAGCCAGGCAAAACCAGAATATTTCCAAAGATTTCCCTCAAATTACATTCCATGGGCAGGATGGGAAGCACAGCTCACACCCAGGGAATAAGGGAAGCAATCAGAAAATTAAATTTCCCGGATATCTGCAGGAACCCGCAGCATTGGAAAAGACCATGGGCTATTCCCAAGAACAGAGTGCTTTGTGTTTCCATCCTCCTCCTGCTTTTCCAAGCTGTTTGGATCTTCCAAGCCTTTTGGGTAGCTCAAGAGAAAACTGAATTCCCATATTTTTGCTCCAACAGCGCAGCCTCAGCCCTGGAAACAGCAGCAGGAACATCCTGCAGGTTGTGAATGCAAACCCCGCTCACTCCAGCTGGAGTCCTTTAGGAAAATCCTGGAAAAAGTCTCTGTAAATATTTAGTTGCATTTCCTAGTGAGCAAGCCAGCTTGTCCCTCAGTCCCTGCCAGCATTCCTGGTGTTTCACATTCCTGACAGCTGCCACCTTCCACTCCAGGAACATCTGCACCCCAGAGACTTGCAAAGAACAGGCGAAGCACCAAACCCATTGAGATAAAAGCCTGGAAATAGGGGCACTATTCCCATTTCCTCACTGCTCCCAACAGCAGCACAATCCCACTGCTCCCAGCACTCCCCTTCCAGCACCTTTTCCTGAGAGCCAGGAACTGGGAGCCCACACTCCACATTCCAATGTGATCCCATCCTTTGAGCAAGGGGCTCCCCACTGCTGCCCTCTGGAGCAGCTCAATGGATTTTGTCCCTGCGGTTTCCACAAATGAAGGGTTTGGTGACAAAATGTTTGGAGTGAACCAATTGAGAGGAGGGCAGGGGAAATGAGGCTGGAGCAGAGCAGCAGCTGCTCCACTTTTGGGGAATAATGGAGCTGATGAACTCGTTTGTGAGGGAACTGGGCACAGCTGCAGCTCCCAGGGAAAAAACAGCGGCACAAAAGGCTCATTCTCCAGCCCAGCTCCACTAAACTGCTCCCAGTTGGGCTTGGGGGTGCTTTGGGGTTTTTATTTTTAATTAACTACTTTGGGGGACAGGAAGAAAACGCCTCTGCATCCAGGAACTGCCTGTCAAGGCCCTGGGGCAGAGGCAGAAAATCAGTTTTTTCTAAAAGTACAGGAGTAATCCCATTGAATCCTATAAAACCATGCCCAATAGACACCTTAAAGGCAAATATTCTAAAGAAATACCACAGACCAAAACGCCTTACATCCTAAGCACAGACATTAAATAATCAGAGCAAACTCATTTGTTGTTACCACAATTTGCACCTTCCCTTCTGAAAACCAAGTGGATGTCACACAATCCCAGAGTCACATCCTATTTATCCCAACTCCCAGGAGAAAATCTGATTAATCCCCATCAAGTCGGCTAGTTTCCCTCTATTTTCTTTTCCTTGGAAAGTAAAGGTGCCTCAGCCTTCCTGGATGGATAACTGAGGCATTTCCAGCTTCTCATCCACCCTCTACTTTCAAATATCCAATAGCTCAGCATGGGCAAGGACAGCAACAGGCATTGAGAAGTCAAAAAATACCCAAATATCAGCTTTTTAAATATAATAATTGTAACTTAAACAATTCAAAAGTGTGGATAAACATCCAGGGAGTTTCCTCCTGTTTGATCCAGGTAGATCCATGGGGCAGGATCCCACACCACAGAAGGAAGTGCTCCCAATACAGTGAATATTCAGCTTTAATATCCCTGCAAGCCAGCAAAAAGCAACCTCAGCTGAATCTCTTCACTACACCACACTTAACATCCACTATTTAATTAAACCTTAAGCCAAATGACTCGAGGGGGGGAAGCACAAGTTAATTAACATATCATGACACAGAACATAAAAACCCTGTGACAGAGGCATAAATTATAAACCAAAGGGCTCTCATTTCGGATCGGCTCAAGGACCCTCTGCCTGTATTAATTAGGAGGGTTCGAAGCCAGGGCTGCTCATGCTTTTCCCTCCAGCCAGGGATTCAGACACTTAGCTCAGATCAATATTAACCTCCGGCAGAGCAGCTCAAATCTGTATTTTCTGTCATTTTTGTGCTCAGCACCTTTGAATCCCATGAAAAATAAACCCGGTTTGCATTAAACCTCCAATCCACCAGGATAGTTGCAAGCAGAAGTTGTTAATTATAGATTAAACATTTCTGCAAGACTTTGAAACCAGCCCAAATAAACCAAGCTCAGGATTTCTGAGTATCCAAAGATCACAAAGCTTCCCACACATTTTAATTGTTGGAATAGACTGAACATCACAAGAATTTTCTCTTGCAAAATGCTCTTTGTGCACATCACCCCATAAATTAATGTTTATGTCACACCTGCTACAACTCCATATTTTGTTACACACAATCCTCTCCTCCCCTTGATAAGTTTTTTCCTCTTACATTCAGTAAGAATAAATAGCAGGCCATAAACTGATTATTTCCACACTAAGTGTCCCAAACATTCCTCCTCAACATATTTATTCAGCTCAAAGTTATCCTCTAATAGATATTTACATCCTTCAAGCAACAAAAGGCAGACAAACTCAATGCCTACAAGGTTAAGGGACTTACAGCCATAAAAATTATTCTACTACTCACAACTTCAAGGTTTTTCTTTAGGATTTTACAAACCAGCTACACATTCATGTGGTTTTATAAAACACGGCAGAAAAGCTACTCCAAAATTAATACGAGAAGAACAGAACCAAATATTTTCCTACCTGGCATCACAAGGGATTTACACTGTGGGAATCACCGCTTGGAGAGCTCCGCCAGCAGCATCCACCGGGATAGAAAATTCCCTTTTTCTCCTCGGGTTATTTATACCCCCCAACAGCCCGGGCAGTAACCCCCACCCCGGGCAGGTGGATCCGGTTTAATGAGCAGAGGGTGAAGGGCACAGCTCAGGGGGCTCTCGTTATCCCATCAGGGCAGGAAGAAGAGGATGGGGATGGAGGGCACAGCCCGGGCGGCTCAGGAGGCTCTCGTTATCCCATCAGGGCAGGAAGAAGAGGATGGGGATGGAGGGCACAGCCCGGGCGGCTCAGGAGGCTCTCGTTATCCCATCAGGGCAGGAAGAAGAGGATGGGGATGGAGGGCACAGCCCGGGCGGCTCAGGAGGCTCTCGTTATCCCATCAGGGCACCAGGAGGAGGAGGATGGGGATGGGGATGAAGGGCACAGCCCGGGTGGCTCAGGAGGCTCTCGTTATCCCATCAGGGCACCAGGAGGAGGAGGATGGGGATGGGGATGGAGGGCACAGCCCGGGGGGCTCAGGGGACTCTCGTTATCCCATCAGGGCAGCAGGAGGGGCAGGCCGGGAATGCCCAGGATAACAGGAAAATTCAGTGGGAAGAGGAGTCATGTGCGAGTGGGACAAGGAGCTGATCCATCCCCGCTCCGAGGAAAGGGAATAACCCCGTGCTCAGGTGGTGGGAGGAGGAATGCAGAATTCCTCAGCCTTTGAGGTGTCCTCAGCTGCCCTTCCCACACCAGCCCTGCTGAAACTGTCACTGTCCAAGCACAGTCACTCCAGCTCCAGAAAACACCAAATCAGCTGAAATGGTGGGAGCTGGGAGCTGGTAAATTCCACAGAATTGTTTTTCTAAGAAAAAAAACCCCTTTATTGTAATGAAACGGTTGGTGATTGCTGCAGTTTGGCTCCAATGTGCATTTCCACCCAGGCACATCCAGCCCAGATTGGGTTCTTTGTCTACAAAATGTTGCTCTTCTAAAGTCTGTACTACACATAAAAAACCTAAAATCCAGCCCTTACTGTTCAATACCCTGAAAAAATGATGCATAATATTCTTGGGGGAAAGGGATTGTTTAAATGTTTCAATGCACAGCTGAGCTCTTCCCTCGTTATCTCAGTGCCACAATGAGAGCTGTGAGTTAAGGACTCTCATCGTTCAGCTGTTGCACATTTTTAAGCTGCTTGTTTCATTTCACTCAATATCGGGCAATTTGCTCTGCCAACGAGTGGAGAAGCTGTGGCCCAAAATCAAAATTTAAAGGGATGAGCACGAAGGAACTTTGTGAACAGTGCCACAGTGTGGGCAGACACCTGGACTGGTGTCTGTACAACGAGAACAGAGGAAAGAAACACTGGAGCACAAGAAAAACTCATTGTACAGCCACAAAAACTGGCTCTAAGAGGATTTTCGGGGACCTGAATGTGCTCCCAATCATTTTTAAGGCTGCCTATGCTTCCAGTTGGTTGAATCTCTACATGCCTGTACAAGGATGAAAATCCACAACTCCTGTCCCTGTAGAGTCATTTCCTTAAGCAGGGGAAGAGTAGGAGGAGACCTGAAATTCAACTGTAACAGCAGAGAACTCCGGCTTTGTCCTCTAGGAAAGTCATTCAAACCCTTGAGGCTGCACCAGGATAATGCTGCTTCCAGGAGGACGAGGATAAGGGATTGTTTAGGTTGGAAAAGCCCTCTGAGCCCCTCGGGTCCAACCATTCCCAGCACTGCCCCATGTCCCCAGGTGCCACATCCACACGGCTTTTAAATCCCCCAGGGGTGGGGACTCCTGTTCCAATGCCTGCCCACCCTTTCCACGGAGATATTTTCCCAAAATCCAAGCTAAACCTCCCTGGGACTGGAACAATCCCCAGGCTCCTGCAGTTACCCCTGCTACTGTCCTTGCCAGCCCTGTCCCTGGGATCTCCTCGCCTGTTCCAAGAGCAGGAGTGTGACAATCCGCGTTACATCCTTTGGGAGCAGGAGGATGGATGCAAACACATCTAGCAGTTCATTTTTTAAATGACCTGAGAGAAGGAGTCTGGGAGTTGATCCAGAGTGAAACAGTTGGAGTCATCACTTTCCGCAGGCTTTACCCTGGGAGGTTTCCCCGGGATAATCAATAAATGGAGTGAAACTCTAGCCCAGGTTCACAGCCGGGGTCAGGGGGAAAATCAATCCCACTTTCTGTCCTGGCAACGACTCAGTGTGGTTGGAAAGGGAAACGTGAGGGAAGGTGCTGTAATAGATCAGTGATGGAAAGGATTTTAATCCAAATTAAAACCTGAAGTTTTTTAATCTAATAAGAGAATGCACACTGTTCTTATTCTGCTCAGTAATGATGGAATTCGGAATTGTTTCGAGCAGGTGCTGCAGCTCCCACGCCTGAGAGGAGTTACCAGGGCCAGCTCTGCCTGGCACCCGCAAATACTTCTGCAAAGACATAAAAGCAGCAGGGCCAGCCCTCCCCTGGCTTGGTTATTTACTGGGGAAGCTGCTTTCCAGCCAGGTTTGTGTGTTTTGCTGCTTTGGCATTTTATTTCTATTTTTTTCCTGGCTGCAGCCGCCCATTACTCCAATCCCCTTGTTATGCTGGAGAGGTTTCTCCCTGCAGTGAGGGCTTGGCCCTTCTTAGAACGGTGTCTGAGGTGTTTGGGTGTCTTTATTGGCTATGAAAGAAATTTAAACAGCGTGGCTAAAGTGTCTGAGCAGAGGATGGCTGCGTTAAGGTGAAATAAAGCATTTGTGGGGTATTTATGGCTCCAGGTTACAGCACTGTGAGCCTGGGAAAGAGGAAAAACCCCGCAGTGGAAGCTGTGCTGTTGTGATGCACGCTGAGGCCAGTTTAGGTTTTTTGGGGGGGTCTCTGGAGTGCTTCTGTCAGTAAGGAATGTCCAGGGCAGGGCAGGGGAGGTGACAGAACACCTCTGAGCATAGTGAGTGCCTGTGCCCAGCGGCCGAGGGTGCTCTCCGTGCCGGGCTGGGGACCAGGGGTGCCAGCCCCGGGGGGCTGCAGCCAAAGGCTTGTGGCCACTGGGCACAAGGAGGGGATTCCGCCTCTCTGCTCGGCTCCTGTGAGATCCGTGCTGGTTTCAAAGCCAGGGGTCTGCCGAGGAAGGTGGGAACATTCCTGGAATGGAGAGGTGCCCCCCTCCCTCCAAATCATTGCTACTTTGAAATTACGGGGCTTCCAGGCACAAATAGGGGGAAAGGAGTAACAGTTCTTTACTGGCAAATATACGTATAAAATAGAACAAAAAATAGACAAAAACCTCGCCAATGACAGAGGTTTTCCCACCTGCTAGGCAGCACTTTTCCCTTTGGTGTAGTTATGGCTAAAACCGGCTGGGGATGCTGGTGCCTGCGGTAAAACCGTCCCTGAGACGCCCTCAGAGCCGGGAATTCCTTCCCAGTATCCCATCCCTCCCTGCCCGCCGGCAGAGGAAGCCGTTCCCTGTGTCCTGTCCCTCCAGCCCCTGGCCAGAGTCAGCCTGCACCCCGATACAGAATCAGACAGACAAAGGTGTGTGAAATGGGTTTTTTTCTGTGGGAGGG
>VZTG01008566.1:35824-68692 GCA_013397845.1 Melanocharis versteri | reverse complement strand
AATGTGTTTCTTCCTTTGTGCCCAGCTCTTCCCTTATGTGTACTTGGAAATTTTAAAGCATTGTTCAGGTTTGCAGACTCTCAAGTTATGTAAAATGTTCTTACAGTGCCTTATTTCTCCCTACCTGCTGTAAAAGTAACATAAGGAATCTTCTTTCTTTTCCCCCAGCCACTGCTGAACTTGAAACTGGATGTGCTGGATTCCAGAAAACCTTCACGTGGACCAGGATCCCCTTTGCAAAGCAATAGAGGAGTACCATGATAAATTCTTCAGCAGCAGCTGACTTCTCTATATAGAAGGTCACCTGACAATTGTGGACTTTTACTGTGATTTTACATTTGTGGGAGGTGGAAGAATATCTTCAGTCTGAGCATTGTGCTTGTGACTTGAAGATCGCCTTGTATGATAAGGAAAGAGAAGCAACCACTTCTGCCTGGAAACTGGATGATCTGCCGTTGGCACATTTCATGACTAGGACTACTGTGAAACGATTGGAAGAACGCATGCAACGGTAAGGGAACAACACAGTGGGGCGAGGTGTCTGTTGTTTGCAGGGATTGGGTGGGAACCACAGGATAGATAGATAGCCTTGTTGCATCACAGAAAATTATTACAGTTTTGAATGATGCTCTTGATTTTGACTATTTAGCACTGATCTTTTGAAGTTGGTCCTGTGGCAGAGTTTTTATTAAGACCTGTATTTCTCTTTAAGCCTTGAAATTGAAAAGACCAGTTTGGAAGCCACTATCCAGCAACAAAGCAATAGGATTGAAGCCCTGCAGAGAGACCTGCAAGCCTCTGCCTCAGTAAGCTGCTCATAAATTTTGCTTTTGATGACTCTTGAGCCTAGTTACCTATTTCTATGGGGAAATTTTATTGTGGACTTTTCCTGGAGATCTGAGGGGACTTCAGTGCCTGCATTCTCATGAATACAGGCTTCTCAGGAATCAGCTGAGGACCTGGCATTCATAGCAAGTGGCCTCTGAGTGGCCTTTTTTGTCTCGAATAGAAGCAGTGAAGTCTTCCCTGCTTGCCCCTGGCATCATAGGGCTGCTCAGCTGAAAAAGGAGGAGAGAGAGTTCATTGGTTTTCTAGCTACCTGCTGGTGGCCAGCAGCATTTCTTTGTTTGAGTTCACTCCGAAGACTAGGGTAATTCTGCAACTGAAGAAGTAAAAGAACCTCTCATATGCTCAGGGAAAACTTCGTGCTCATGGAACGCCATTTCCTAAGAAACACTTTGCTTGAGCTGAAGTTGCCCTTCACTAGAGTTAATCTCAAGTGAAAACATCAAAAAAGCCCCCAGAATTTTATAGATCTTTATAGACTTCAGCCATCCCTTCTTCCCTGTTCATGGATTGCATTCAGCACTAAACTATACCACACACGTTCTCTGCTGTTGTGCACAAAATGTGTTTCTTTCTTTGTGCCCAGCTCTTCCCTTCTTATATGTCCTTGGAAATTTTAAAGTCTCGTTCAGGATTGCAGACTCCCAGGTCATGTAAAATATTCTTACAGTGCCTTATTTCTCCCTGTCTGCTGTAAAAGTAACATGAGGAATCTTGTCTCTTTTCTCCCAGCCACTGCTGAACTAGAAACTGGATGTGCTGGATTCCAAAAAACCTTCATGTGGATCAGGATCCCCTTTGAATGAAACGCTAGGGAAAGTCTCTGGACAATTTTCTTACAGGGCATCTGTGCTTTCCCTTCTGCCCAGTTCACATGCGAAAACATGCTCCTTGCAAGTTTTACTTAGCATTTCCTCTTAAATAAAAATCTCTACTAATGATTTTGGCATATGGTCTCGCTTGCACCTTCAGTCGGACAGAGGTGTCTCTCGAAGAATTTTAATATTTGGATCTTAACAGCCAGTGTCCAGGCTAATGTGTCCCTTTCCTCCGGGGGACTCGAAGCACGGTCGTGTCAAAACCGCAGGCTCGAGCTGAGCTTGTTCTAATTATCGGTTCCCAGACTCTTCCTGCATTTTAGAGCAATCCTTCTTGGGGTCTGTGCACAAGGCAAAGGCGCTGGGAGAGCTTCTGACACCCATGAAAGACGGGCAAATCCCACCGGTTTGGAGCCTGTGGGGAGCTGACTCAGCTGTAGCCCGCAAAGAAAATAAAGAAAAAACAAGCAAGCGTTCAGAAATATCTCCAGCCTGATTTCGGGCCCTAGTAGTGTCTCCCCACTCAGAAAGCAAGTGCGGAACCTCTGGGCCTTCAGTTTCTGTTGTGACTGGGACGAAGAGGGACGTGCTTTCAAGCGTGTTTGTAGCAGGCTGTGTGCTATCACTTGGCTAGTGGAGTGGCAGAACAGAATGTACCGCCTTAATGCAGTTGGGTTCTGAACATTCAGTGCTATTCAGAAAGAATAAGATTGGAAAGAAAAATTAGTTCTGCCATCACTGTTGCCATAAATAAAACTTTCTACGTGATTGTTTGGCATTGTTCTGTCTTAATTTAGCGCAGATATCATCTACCTGAGTAGGCAGCCCAGGACTGTGCTCTCAGGACCTGACATTTTGTGGCTATCCCAGAGCAGGTAGCCCAGGACTGCACTCTTGGGACCCAACAGCACTGCTCAACAGCAGCAAAAACACCTCTATAATATCATCACTGTGTTCAGAACAAATCCAAAACACAGCCCCGTACCAGTCAGCGTGAAGAAAATTAACTCTACCACAGTCCAAACCAGCACAATAACACACTTATGTTTTGGGCTGTTGCTGAGCAGGGCTTACCAGAAGTCAGGGAGTTTTCAGTGTCTCATGTCTCAGCGAGTGGGGAGATGCACATAAAGCTGGGAGGAGACATAGCTGGGACAGCTTACCCAAACTGGCCAAAGGGATATTCCACACCATAGAAACTGGGTCAAGTTAGTCAGGCAGGATGGGCATAAATCAGTGGGTGGAGAGCAACTGTATTGTGGATCACTTTTTCTTATGGGTTTAATTTTTCCTTTTTTAAAAATTACAATTCTTATCTTTTTGTTTGTATCAATCCTTAAACTTTTCTTATCTGAACCCACAACTCAGGGGTTTTTTGTTACTTTTTTCTAATTCTCCTCCCCATCCCGCTGGGGCGGCAAGGGGTGGTGGTGTGTGTGCAGGGGGTAGTGATCACACAGCTGGTATGGTACCTCAGTTTGTGTCTGGGGTTAAGCCACAGCGTTTGGGAACTGAAGTAAGTTCTCAATGCATTGCAGTCTTACTGTCAGCAGACTTCTCTCCCTTTCTTATGGTTTATAATTTCCAAGTAGTTTAATAAAAAGAAAGAAGACAAAGGTCTTATTTTGCATTTTTCTCAACTAAAATGAACCAAACCTAACAAATCCAATTGCAGCCTACCTGACTCCACAATAACACAGAGTTCATTTCCATGATAACTGTATAGTGGTAGCCCAAAAAGCACGAGCCAGTGAATTTGTGTGGTTCTGAATATGCTAGTAAGCCTCTTCTGAATCACAGTATCACAGAAGATTCTGAGTTGGAAGGGACCCACAAGAACGGATCATCAAGTCCAACTCTTAAGTGAACGGCCCATACAGGGATTGAACCCAAAACCTTGGTGTTACTAGCACCATTCTCTGACCAACTGAGCCAATCTCATACAGTAACTCTTTTACTGTATTGAAAATAACATTTCTTGTTCATCACTTAGAGGAAGCCAAAAGAAATGCCTGCTACATTCTGAATGGAAAGCTATCAGTTAATCCTGCTGTGTGCATGGGATATGGTGTGTGTCAGGCTGGACTGGGAGCAAGTAAAACTGCCCCCACTTGACTCAGCATGCCCAATGACTGTAGAAACCTCCAGAGGCGGCACACCAGAAGCACCCTCACAGCTGCAGCTCTCCACTTAGGGCAAAAGCTGCTGAAGTCACTGTCTGCAGAATGCGTGTTAACTACCCCATCCCCTTCAAAGCCTCAGAGTCGGCACTGCCAAGACATGCATCCTCCCAGACAGCTCTTCTAAGTTGTACCACTCCTGCTGTAAATACAGCAGTTGCAAAGCAGGGGTACTAAACCAGATACTTAGCAGCATATTGTTATCAGCCCAAGTCTTTACTGACACTTTTCCTTCCTGGTAGACAAAATACACCAGGTGGTCTAATAGGGGAATTAGCCATATTGGCAAAGGGGAATTTCAGACTGCCATTTTATACCTCAGTTGTACAAAGATTGTGAGCTAAATTATCCAGCTACAGTGAATCATGTTGAAGGAAAGGTGTACCTATAGCACACTAATCCAAATATCTGTGCTTATGCAACACTTAAGTCACACTTAAGCCTTATTTGGAAATCTTCCTGTGGTACACATGTCTTGTAATGAAACAAGAATTCAGGAACAGGAATGAAACATGTCATGCAGAAAGGAAAAGAAACAGATGCTATTAGATGATACTGAGAAAACTACAGATAAGCATAGAGAACACTGAACAGAAAAAGCAACAGACTAGGAAATACCAAAATTTAAAAAAAACCCCAAACCTAAATCCAAAAAGGAACTGTAAAAATGAAATTAAAAATAGAAATGGATCAAAACTAAAAACAAACATTTTGATATCTTCAACAGCATCCTGAACCAACACGATTAAAGAAATAGTATGAACAAAGATTGATACAAACAGCCGACAGTTGCTTTAGTGACAGAGTCTAGCTAATTATTTTGCATCTTTTTTGGCTAGTAAGAAATGAACAGTTCCTGTTGTACCCACATGACTCTATAACCCCATCAGCATCCCCTTATCTTTAAAAGCCTGAAACCAAATTTTAGTCCATTCAGCTACTGAAGTCACAAACTAAAGCTGACATTGTAATCACAGGGGTTTTTATTGATACCGTTCTGAAATATTTGACACGGAATTAGGGTCTCCTGGTCTTAGCAGTGCAGTAACACAGAAATAGCTCGAGCTGGTGCCTCTGAGGATGGCACCTACATAAAGAACTCCTGGGCTTCCACAGCCTCACAGCCCAACGACTTCGCTGGCATCACCGGTCTTCATCTCCTCTGTTACCCAAAAAGTCGCAAATTCCAGCCTCCTGCTGTGTCTCTCAGAGTCTGTTCACCTGATTAGCGTCACCCATCTTCGCGCCCTTTGATATCCCAAAGGATGGCAGCTCACGGCCTCTTGTCTCGGGCTGCCACCCAAAGCTTAACCTGCATCTCAATCGGCAGCTTGCGATCCCAGCTACTTTGGTCCAGACGTCTTCCTCAGCATCTGGTCAGGCACGTAACTAGATGATGTCTGAAGCCCCGCTCCATCCCCTTTCCTCCTGCATTAATCCTTGCTGTCCGTTCCTGTCACCCATTCACGCAAGCCTGATAGCGGCGCCCACGCAGCACTAAATNCCGTGACCGGGGGCGGTGGGTCCGGGCTGCCGCCGGGGCAGCGGGCGCGCTCTGTGTCCCGGCGCTCCCGCCGCGCCCGACCTTCGCTCAGCTGCAGCCGCATCGAGTCGCGGTCGCTGCCGGGAGCTCCCCTCCCCTGTGCCTGCTTGAGGCACGATACAGCCCGCCGGGTGCTCCCCGCCGTCGCTCTCCTTGGACGGGACTGTGCCTGCATCTCTGTCGCGGGATGAAGAGGATCTTCGGGTTCGGGAGGAAGAGGAAGGGGCAGCCGCCACCCGGCAGCGCCTCCCTTCCCTGCCCGGCCGGTGCCTACGAGCTTCGGCAGAAGGACCTGGGCAAGCTACACCGCGCGGCCGCCAGCGGCGACCTGGCCCAGGTGCGGCAGGGACTGAAGAAATACGGCATCGACGGGCGGGACAAGGCGGAGCGGTAAGGGCGGGAGCTGCGCGGCGGTCTTGGGAGCCCAGGTGCAGCAGTAGCACTCCCCGGTGCAGCAGTAGCACTCCCCGGTGCAGCTGTAGCAGCCCCCGGTGCAGCAGTAGCACTCCCCGGTGCAGCGGTAGCAGCCCCGGCAGCTCCCCGGCGCGGGAGCGGACCGGCAGCGTCGCTGGGAGGAGCCGGGGGGCGGGCGCCGCAGCCGCGAGCGCGGCCTTTGGCTGGCCGTGAGAATCGGGCTTGTGCTGCCAAAAACGCTTTGGATTCGGCCAACTGTCGCCTTGCCATATTTGACCAGGCCTCCTCAGTGCCCTCATTCCCGGGATCGTTTGTCCTTGCCCGGGGGCGCAGGGGTGCGAGAGGAGCCTCGTGGCCATTCTCCAGCCAGGGGTTGAAGTCTGAGTGTAATCGCACCTATCTGTATCCACCTCTGGAGGCTCAAGCGTGCAGTTTCAGTAGTTGAGCCCGAAGGATGCACTGCCTCAGCTGGAAGCAACTTAAAGGAAGGTGGACACTAGAGTTAGGAAGGATTTATAACGCAAAATAAACACGTTGTTTATTGATGCTGCGTGCCCAGTTCCCTTGTGTGATGTGGCAGCCTAAGCCACAGTGTGGTTTTAAGCGGCAGTTAGTTTTTTGCTCTGAGGCTTTGATACAGCTAATCAGTACCTTGGTCTGGAACATCTGGTCAGTGACTTGCAGGAGAAGCTGTTGCTTCTGACAGGTGCTGTTGTGTGGGGTTTTGAGTCAAGCACAGCAAACACTTAACAGTTCTACCTTAAGGAGAAGCCCTGGGCTGCAGCATAGTTCCTAGTGATCTACCATAAGCATAATTCACTTTTTCTGAAAAGGCTCAGAGTCAAATTCTTTGTGATATTCTGAAGAGGTGCTGGTTTTAGCAGAGCAGCTCAGCTTCCTAGGCTGGCCGTCCAGAAGGCTTGGCTTCTGGCAACAATAACACTCGTCTGGTTTTATTGCCCTGAAAACGCCTAGATTTGTAGGAGAAGCAAGGGTGAGCACTATAAGCATCACTTAAGTATTTGGGATTATGTGCCTGAGTGTTGGCTGTTAGTATTTGATTATGCAGCTGGAGATGGGGGATGCAGTTTAAGGTGAATTGACTGCATTTTGTGTCTGCTCCATTTGCCTGAGTCAAGATGCCCAATGGCATTTGTGGAAATAGTTATCAGATCTTAGCAAGCCTGGTATACAATTTGGCTAATTTTTGTATTTTAATGTGTTGTCTAGAAGTCTTTGTTTCCTCTAGCAAGGTCTCCTTCTGTGTGTCAAGCTATTATCAGTGTTATAACTGGTCAAATAAAGTAGCACACTGTTAAAAAACAAAACCCAAAACAAATTTTACAAGAGAAAAGGTAGTGTAAGTTCTAGAGTATTGCAGTTATTTTGCCATGACAATGCTTAGTGCTGGAAAGCTTACCTGACAGGGATCCTGTGGACAGTCTGCCTGCTTGCTGCAGCTGGTGTATGCTGTACCAGGCTTGAGGGTTACAGGGCCACCTATGCCCTCTTAGTGCTTGTGGGTGTGATGTGTGGATTGAATGACCGTCAGATACAATTGTGTTGCAGAGCTTTTCCACGTCCACCAGGGACTGAAAGACATGGTTGGAAATAGAAGTGAAGAATAGGAAAACTATGAAGTAAAGGCTGAAATGTGTGCATTGTTCGTGTGAATGTCTCAGTTCTGCTTCTTGAGATTTCCAAAAGCAAAATACTACACCAGGGATGTGGCAAGTCTCATGCCTACAGGCTCCTTCCATAAAGTGGGTCCTGTAGCCCATAGGACCTCCAAAAATGTGTATGGAACAGCATCAGTCAGGAGAGAGAAGGCTTTTCAGACATGGTCTAGGGAAGCTTTCAGCCTTGCTGGAAAAGGTAGACAAAACTTGGCATAGAGTTGAAAGCACTTGTAGGTATGATACCAGCTAGTCATGAATCCTGGGTCAAAGCTAATCACTAAGAGAGATTTACCCGATCAGGTGCTTGTCCGAGTGAACTCTTAGAGCTTTACATTGCTTAGCTTGTAGCTGCTGGGTTGTTGGCTAAGTGCCTTTGAAAGTGTGTGCCATCAACTTGCTGTTCCCCTGAGGTCTCCTGGTTGGGTTGTTTTGCAGCTGCTCAGACATCAGCAGGTCTCTTCTACCCCATGGGTGATCAGTGTACAACTGCAGCAGGAGGAGCAGAGTCTGAGCAGGGTCCCTAGGGCTGGTGGCAGAACAGCTTTGGTGTTATTGGAGGTCTCTTGTGGGGCAGGCAGCTGTGAACACTCTGATGTCCTCCGCCAGCCTGTTCCCTGAAGTGGATCTTCTGTGGAGCTCAGCAGGCCTTGCTTCAAGCAGAGCCAACTCCTTTCCACTAGACAAATCTAGCACCATTCCTGAGGGATGGCAGTGATGAGCCCGTAGTTAGTGACTTCAGGTTTGTCACGTGTCCTAGTACTTGTTAATAGCAGCTTTTAGATGGTCATTGACTCCTTCATAACCAGTCCTGGTTAGCTTTCAGATAATCTCAGTCGGTTATTTCTTCAGAAATAGGATGTCTTCCTTGATGCTTCAGTGTCTTCCCTGTCTGTAGCAAGACATCACAAGTTCTTTGAAGTCTTTTGTGGTTTTTTTTGTTCTCATCCTGGAGTCTGTGGAGGGAGCCCCATCAGCTGCCATTGAACAAGGAGTATCTGCATTACAAATTGCTGAGTTCCTGCATCATGTGCCACATCTGTGTACCTTCCCCTCTCTGTTCCCACCTAGCCAGGGAGCTGTTGTACCTTAGCATCTCAGCAAGGTACTAAAATATTTTGAGGGTTAGCTGAGCTTCTCTAAATACAGAGGACCTACCTACAGTGATATGGTTCAGAACTAGTGCTGGTATTTCCCTCGGTTCTTGGGGAACTGCAGAATTCTTATTGTGTCATCTTCGAAGGAGGAAACACATGCAAGGACTTCCTCGGTGATTGTGTCTTTGTGTACAAGTAGACTGGTTAATTGACATCAGACCTAAGATGTTCTGTGGTTTGAAGGACCCCTTTTCTTTCTGACAAGGCTTTAAATTGAAGAAAAAAGTTTAATTTTCCTGTGCTGGTTATATATTGTGGAAACACAGTATTGCCTCCTTGGAGAGGACTTCCTCTGTAGTAGGCTTTTTATGACTATGATAGTTAAACACTACAGGAAAGTCAAAAACTGCTTTCCTGTAGTCAGGATTAGCGTATTCTGCTCTCTGGTTTGCTACATGTTATTAGAGGCACTTAGGTGCAAGCGTGTTCTTGGTTTGCTCCAGTAGTAAAAAAGCTAGAGAAAAAGGAGAAATTCTCAAAGTGTGGGGAAACTCTAATATTCTTGCGATGAAACCCATCTCCTACATCTCCAATACATTTCTTGCCATAGTCCTCAGATTCCCTAGCTTTGGTTTGTGTTACTGTGCCACGTGTGTAGTCCCACTGAGGGCAATACCCGACGCCTGGGCACAGGAATCTCTGCAGATACAGTTCTGTGGTGAAGGAAATGTCCCCTTACTAAGCAGATGTTGTGGAGGGTTTTTGCTAAAAAGTCCCAAGGATTTGTTGTGCAGCTAGTGGTACTGGTAATAGAGTGGGTTCTTAACCTTGCAATTTGCAAAGTGAAACTTGTGGTCATATCTGTTTATCAAAAAAGCCTAAAATTATCCCTGCCTGTGCTAATTCAAATTATTTGATTTTCAGGACAGCTCTGCATCTTGCTTGTGCAAACGGCCATGTGGATGTAGTTACGTATCTAGTAGAAAACAAGTGTAAGCTAAATCTTTTTGACAATGATAACAGATCGCCACTGATGAAGGTACGTGGACTATGGTATGTTCTTGCAAGTGAGGCTTATTGATTTTGAACTAAATGATGTGTTTTTCAGTATTCTTTATGCAGATCTTTGTAAAAACATGCATATTGTGATTGGTGTGGAATGGGCATGTGTTAGCTGATCTTTGAAGGTGCTCTTAATTCCCAGTATTGGGAAGCTGGAAGAATTGCAACAAAGTGAAATGTAAATGCTGGAAGTTTTTTTTGTGTTTTATTTCCAGGCAGTACAGTGCCAGCAAGAAAAATGTGTGGCTGTTCTGCTAGAACATGGTGCTGATCCAAATCTGGCAGACACTGATGGCAACACTGCCCTTCACCTGGCTGTCCTGTCTGGTAATACTACTGTAACAGGGCTGTTACTTGAGCATAGCGCCAATATTGAGGCCCAAAATAAGGTAAATTTTTATATTTGTTAATGAAGTGCTTTCCAAAAGTTGTGTTCATATTTTTCTTGAAGTTTTTTTTTTTTTACTTTGATTTTTAACTTTATCTGCCCTTTCAGGAGGGATGTACCCCACTTATTCTTGCTGTCTCTGAACATCATGAAGAAATAATGGAGTTTCTCCTTAAAAAAGGAGCTGACGTGCATGCTCGAGATCAATGTGAAAGGTGAGGGGTTGTCAAAACTTTACAGGGGTCTCTTTAATATTCTTCAGATTGGCTTGAGAGAGGCATGGGAATGAGGTCTGAAAAGATGCAAAACAGGGAGCTACACAGAAGCAGTTACTTCTGTGTGACTTGTGAAAGACGGTCATACCTCAGTGGCTTGCTGTCATATCTTGTGCGATGCTTTCCACATTGAGGATTGCAACATATTATTGTCTGCGATGGCCTTGCTGGCAGGAAGCCTGCCACTAGCTCAGCGGCATTCCCTCAAATTGAAAAGCCATTTCGTGCTTGATGGTAGAGTTTGTAAGTGTTGTCTGTGTGGAGGCTTTGTTTCAAGATGAAACATTTAATTGTTTTGAGACCTTCTCCCGTTTTATTGTTTCTCTTAATGAAAAAGGCTTTTTCTTTTGTTCATTTTAAAGTGATGGGGAGAATACTTTTTTGAGGGCAAACAGAAACAATAATAATTACAGTGAGTATGTAAAACAATCTATTTCATATCATATTTCTTGGATCCTTCAGAACCCCACTTATGACTGCTGCTTCTGGTGGAGAGCTTAATCTGATAAAAGTTCTTCTTCGGTATGGTGCTGATGTTTGCCATAAAGACACTAATGGATGGACAGCTGAGGATTATGCTGTTATTCATGGATATTCTAGGTAAATTTTAAATTGTGTGATTAGAGTAAGTTATCAGTTATCAGTGTGGTTTTTGATAATTTTTGATAACAGCACAGAGGTTAATTGGTCTATTAAGACATGTGTTGAAAGAGTGCTCAGTGATGTCTTCATAGAATCATTTATATTGGAAAAGGCCTGTAACAGACAACCTAACACTGCCAAGTGCACCACTAAACCACGTCACTAAGTGCCAATCTAAAACATCTTTCAAATACCTCCAGGGCTGGTGACTCAACAGCTTCACTGGTCAGTCTGTTCTGATGCCTGACAACCCTTTCACTGAAGTAATTTTTCCTAATACCCAATTTAACCTCCCCTGGCACAACTTGTGGCCATTTCCTCTTGTCTTCTGCTGTGTATCATTCCAGTGTCTAGTGTTAACTTGGAAGTTGAGGAAAATTTTTGCCCAGAGTTGTCTGTTAGATTTCAAGTTTTACTGCTAAGATCACATTTGCTCCATATAAACTCTAAAATATGTCTGTATCCTACAGTTATCCAGAGGTGAAACTTGATGGGTACCAAGCAGGAGTTAGTACTTTCATAGGTTTGAATACGACTGTAGAGTGAATGTGACTGTAGTGAATATTGAAGTGTGTGATAGTCATGCAGTGAGTGCATATGAGTATATAAATCTATATGGCTATGGATAGGATAAGGATAGGATAAGAATAGGGTGGATAAGAAGTGGCTGTAAACTCTTCTGTTATATGGTATATGCAAGTATGTGATTGTTTTTTACCAAATGTATTTCCTCTCTTTCTCTATACAGTCTTAGTAAACAACTAGCAGAATATGCAGACTGGGAAAGCCCAGGAGAAGCTTCTACAAGTGGTGGTGCACGAGGCATCACAGCACTGGGCACTCCACACCGGGCAGCAGCTGCTGGCTTTACATTGGGTGCACCTGCGGTGGACAGAGGAGGTAAGACCCTTAACCATGGAGTAGCTCACAAGGAGAATCACTGTGGCCTTTTCTTTAGTGAGTTTGTGTTGTTAGCGCTTACTGTGTTCACCGTTGGTTTTCGTGGAGATATCAGATGGAGTAGCACAAGCTTTGTGAATGTGCTTATTTGATGATAGTTGAAAATGCTGCTTGTCTGCCTGTGAAAGCATTTGATTTGCATTCTGTGTTCACTTCTTAGGGTTGTTACTGTCTGTCTGTCAGGCTGCCCATCTATATGGGTTTTCCTTGAGAGAGAGAGAGGGAGGATAGGGAAGGAGCTAGGCAAAAGTGTTTTTATTTTTCAAGTGTGTACTTTTACCTAGAGATGGCAACTCAGATTGTGAAAATCCAATTACAAAAGCAGTGGGTTCTGCCTGAGTAGTTGTTCCTCTTTCTATAGTTGGGAAGCAACAGAGAAATGAGCAGAAAGGTACATGTCTTGTTGATTTTCATGGAGTTTGTGTCTTCATTTTCATATTGATAGTTCCATCTGCAATAAGGTCCTTTTTGCTTGTCTTGTTTCTCAAAATCAGTTATAATTGTTTCCATGTAGGTGCTGTAGAGACATACTTAGCAAACACTATATTGGAAGAGTATCTTTGTTGGCAGTAACATTGCAGTGTCTGTGTGTGCTGTATTGGCTTGAACATAGTTTGATTTACAATAAAAATAATGCTTTTCTTCCACTTTCAGTAATTTTTATGAATTTAAGAAAATAATTATTACTTTGTGGTCCAGAAAAACAATTAAATTGCCTTGTGATCAAAAAATTAATTCATTCAGTGAGTTTTAAAAATCCAGTCTATGCTTATGAGCTCAGAGTCCTAGAGGAATCATAGAAAATGAATACGTTAGTAACTTTACATCTCAAAGCCTGCAAGTAGGAGATTTTATTCTTTCTGAATTTTTAAGGGTGTTACATTGGAAGTATGTGGCAAATGGGCAGAAGACAGTACTCAAACACAGACTATTATTCCTTTAAATACAGTTTCTACTCCATTTTAAAATATGTCAAGAAAAATGAGCAAAATATGGGATATTCTTCCTCACTGACTTTTCCTAGATATAAGAATTTAATTTAGAGTCAGGCTTTGTTCCTTTGACTTAGGAACACTTGGTTTGACCTAGTCAGAGATTTGAAAAGTTTCTTGATAGATTGCAGGATTTTTTTTTTTTTAAGTTTTGGTACAGGTGGTTTAACCAGGAAAACGTTAGTTTTGCCCAAACAGTGCACACTGTTACTGTCTCTGGGAGGTCAGTAGCATATGGAGAATATTTACCTGCATTAATTCTGCAGGCTCTAGCTTGCACACAAAGAGTACAGGTCCTGTATTGTGAGAGTCCTTCTGATATGCTGCAGTCACAGACTTTGAAGCCTCTGTTAGAGGAGAAGTTGGAATGACCTCAGGAGAAGAGAGAAACCCATTTTGGAATTACTTTCATTTCTGTTGCTCTTCTATACAATTTTTCTGGGATTTACAGTGTTGTCCTTGTTCCTTTTGCTGCTTTTACACTTGCTGAATATTTTTCAAAATACTCTCCTCTAATGAGCAATTCAGCCTACTTAAGAAGTTGGCTTCTATTTAGTTGAATATTTACTGTGTGATGTATTGTTCCTTTCGTGTTCCTGGGTCCCTATGGAAACTGCTGGGTTTCCATCACAGAGCTCTTAGAAAATAAATAAGTGTTCAGTGATTTACATCTCCCAAGGTCAGTAAAAGCTGTCCTGTATTATCTGTTAAGAAAACTGAGGAAAGTAGAAGGGATGAGAAACCATCATGAGGTCCTTTCTTAACTCTTTAAATGTATCTTGTTTTGATACAAATCATTTTGCCACATTCATTCCATGTGGTAAAATCAATATAAGCAGGGCTCCATTCTGCTCTGAGGCAAACGTTACATCATGAAGAAATTTGGTGTCAGTTAGCTGCAATAACAGAATGATTTGTTGCCTTAAAATACAAAATTTTACTAAGTGGGATGGGTAGAGCAGATGCATAGTGATTTATATTCTGAACTTGTGTTCCACGACACACAGACATGTACTCACACAAACATATGCACGATACACCAGTCAATGCACCCGTTTTGGTCCAGTTGTGGCCTGCTCTATAGTCCTGGGGGAACATGCTGCCCTCTTGTTGTGTCTGTGTTCTGGCAGGTGGCATAGCTTTTGTGTGTGAACGGTTCAGCACAGTCAAATGAATGTAAGCAGGACTCTTCAAACTGAGGTAGAAGTGGCCTATGTTTGCATCAGGCACCAACTGACACAACTTTTAAAATGAGCTGGTTCAAGGCAACAAGTTACTGGGTTCCTTTTTTAGCAAGGGATAGCAAACATGCTAAAACTGTAACTTAAGGTGAGTGAGTGTAAATAACATTATGTCTCAAAGTTGCCTGATGGTCTGAGTACAGGGAGCCGAGATTTCCTTGAAACTTCTGGATAGTCTCCAAAGTTTGGTTCTTGACACATGCCGATTTTTGAGATGCTTAGAATAAGGAATTTTGTGTGCTGTATGTGTTAGGCACTCTACAACCATGAAGGAATTTAATTTGCATCTCTGTTACATAAGGAGTAGTCAGGTTGAGGGAAATACAAAATTGTCAGGAGAGTATATTTCTGATAATCTGTTTCAGTGTTTCAAAATACTGAAATATGGATGTTTTACATGGAGCAAGTACATTAAGTTTTTGACACTGTCTATTGAGAGTGGAGTTCTGTAGCTTGTAGTTGGGTTGTTTCCAGCGCTTCTAACTGTAGAATAGGCTGATACTCGCAGTATGTCCTCCCATTGCTGTAGCTGTTTTGATGTACTGCTTATGTTTTCCAAGTTCCTGGAAATTCCAGTTTATTCTGATGTCATTGTTCCATCTGTCCTTTCCATGCCTTTTCATAAATGGATATAGGAATGCAACAATCTCCTAACCAGACATCAAGAACAGGAAAATCAAGGAAAGGTATTTTATACAGTAGCATTTAAAATATGAAATGTGTTGTACAATATACAAATATCAACACATCTATGATGTTTATTATCCTGGAGTCCCTATTTTGATGGTACTGGTTTTATGAACTATATTTGAGAGCAGGCTTTGCATGATTTTTGTTTGTTTGCATGTTTTGCCTTTGTTCCTTGTTACAGAATTCAGTGTTTGTTTTGTGTCATTGGTGATAGTAAATAATTCTATTTTTAAATAAGCCCTTCTGTTACTCTGAAATGGAAATGGGCTTGAATTAAAGTAGAAACAAGCAATCCCCAGAGAGTGCTTTTCTAGATCCCATTTCTTCTGTAATCAGAGTTCTGTCTGAAAGCTAGCTCATTAACTTTCTCTCTTGCCTTCTAAAAGACAATGTGACCTGGTCTTGATCATTGCTTAAAGTTACTATTCACAGAATGACAGAATATTCAGGGTTAGAAGGGTCCCACAAAGATCATCAAGTTCAGCTCTTAAGTGAATGGCCCATGCAGGGATTGAACCCACAAACTTGGTGTTATTAGCACCATACTCTACTCAACTGAGCTAATCTATTCATTGGAAGCAAAATTTCAGAAAACTTACTCAGCTCTTTTGATTACTTATTACTGTACTAATTGAAAATATAACTGTAGTCGCCTATCAAGAGTTATGACTGATTGCTCCACACTGGTGGAGACATTTTTATTCAGCTTAGGACATCAGCAGGTAGGTTAGACTGCTGGTACTGATTGATTTAACAGGAAACTGTGGTATGTACAACTAATTAATATTATTTAAATGTTGTGTGTTTGCAATAGGAAACAGTAAAAATTAGAGGCTGTGTTGGTATTTTAACTGTTATCTTGTCCTTGTTTCAGCTTCTAGGTTTTCTCTACATGACATGCACACTGTATTTCATAGTTCAAAAGCCCAGGGCAGGTCAGGAGATGTACTCATCGAAATTCCCATATATACCCTATATTTAGAACAGACACAATTTCCATGCTCTTTCGTGTTTAATGCTTGTAGAGGAGATGTCTTCAGGCATGATATGCCTTTTTCCTTTCCCTTTAATGATTCTGCCAAAGACCTTGGATTGGTTGTCATGATAGTTAACAAGAATCAGTTATCAAGAACTTGAGAAATGCTGAAATAGCTACTATGTGGAATTTGTGATTGTTTTCGCTTTTTGCTTTGGGAATAGAAGAGCCCTTTTATTTCATCTTAGGTGTTGATAGTTGAGAGGTTCTAGCAGTCTTGAAGCTGGATTCCCGGAGTTTGGGTTTCTTTAGTAGATCAGTGATGTGCTAGAGTGCACTCTCATCAAGTTTGCAAGTAGCCCTAAGTTGGGAGGATCAGTAGATGCACTTCAGGGCAGTGCTGTCGTTCAGAGGCATTTACTCTGACAGGCTGTATAAGTGAACTGTCAGGCCTGTCTTGCAAAATTCAGCCGGGGCAAATGCAAAGTCTGCACACACAACCCCTTGCCCCTGGCAGGAGAGATGCCTTGCTCAGAAAGCCTCATGGGTCTTGGCAGAGTGAGCTGAGAATGAGCCAGCAGCAGGGTGCCCTGGCAACAGTGTCCTGAGTTGTATTAAGGGCAGCATAGCCAGGAGATTGAGGAAAGTGATTATCCACCTCTACTTGGCACTGTCTGGATTGCATCCAGTGCTCTGGGTGTAATTTGAGCCTCCAGTGCAAGAGAGATTGGTCTTTCAACAGTAAGCAAGTTCAGTAGAAGGCCATCATCAGGGACAGGAATATTTGCCCTTTGAGGACAGGTTGAGGAAACTGGGCTTTTTCAGCCCTAGAGAAGAAGTGAATTTGCAGAGGACCTAGCAGTAGCTTCTAGTACACGTGAGAAGACAAAGCCATGTGCTTCCCAGTGGTACATGACAGGAGGTGGAGATATAAGAGGCATAAATGGCAATAAAATAGTTTCTAATTGGATCTGGAAACAGTAAAACAGAGAGGTTGTACAGTCTCCCTCCTTGGAGGTGTTTAAGACCAGTCTGGATAAAGCCCTGAACAACCTTATCTGACCTCATAACTGAGCCTGCTTTGAGAAGGCTGGCTAAGAGACTTCCTGAGGTTCCTTCTGCCCTGATTTATCCTATTATCCTACGTGCGAGTCACGTTTGTAGCACTGATGAAAGCTTGGAGTGTGCTATAGAATGACCGGGGTTTGCCAGTTTCGTCTGCTGAATTCCCTTTTTGGTGCAGTGTACGGAACTTCTTGAGCTTTTTAACTTGATTATGCTTTTTGATTTTCATCAGCTTTGCAAAATAATCTGTAACTGCGTAGAGCAGCAGATAGTGTAATATATAGCATAATGTTATACATAATGCTGCATAAAAGAATACATCTCTGCATGTGATGTGTACTTGTGTGTAAGATAAGTACTTTGGAAGTTCTTAATGTCTTCCTAAACCACCACCATTTTGTTAATTGTTTACTAACGTAGGATATTGATGTTATGCGGTTTTGTTTTGTTTTCTGGTTTAGACATGTTTCTATGTTTTTTAGACTTCTAGGTATAAAATAGTCCAAAAGAGATATAGCTCTGTTCTTTTTATTTTCTTTTTTTTCCCCTTTTTTTTAATTCGGTGTTGTTTGAAGATGCAGTTTGGTTTTGGAAATGCAGTCATTTATGCCACCTTGTATTGAATTTACTACCCAAAGCATCATTCTGTTATGATCTGTAGAGTTGTCCATGTTAAATGTTTAATTTTTAAATGGTTAATTTTTAGCATGCTAAATTTAATTTCAACATGTTGATTAATGTTTGAACAGCAATAGATGACTTCTCCCAAGGAGACTCAATAAGGTGAGACTTTAAAAATACCTAACACTTACCTGAGGAATGAATTGAGAGGCACAGTACTCATTTTGCTTTGCTTTTAAAGAAGCTCTGAGAAAGAGAGGAGCGATGACAGTTGGCATACCTCTGAGGAAGAGGAACTTGATTTTACCCCCAAGGTATGGTGCATTTACAGGAAAAGTGTCCTGTAAAAATAAGGTGTTTGAAGGTAGATTTTCTTTGGAACTGAAAGAGACTGCGGCTCCAGCCAATATTGTTTTCTCTTTAAAGCAATCTCTGGCCTGCCAGCCTTCCTTCTTTCTGCTGCAAGTTTTTCCTAAAGGACCTGTAGCTGTGACAGAGTATGCAGTAGATTTATAATTTGGAACAAAAAAACAGTAGGTGACAAGATAACCACATAGTTTTATTTTTTCTTGTTCATATGAGTCAGATTTACAGACTTTAAAAGTTTGTAAGTTACTATTATAACCCATCCTGTTCTCCTCCAATTGTTGATATTGTTTTGTATAAATTTGGGCATCGATTCCTAAGTGATAAAGGGCATTACTTTATCAAGATCTACAAAAATCCTTCATCACCTAGTTCTCCTTTCCTCAGCAGGTTCCTCAAGAGTGCTCAATGAACAGATGAGTTACTCAAATGGGTCATCTGTTCTCTTCTATAAGATGACATTCAGTGCTTGCATGTGGTCTCACACTGCATGTTTTTCCTCTTTTTTTCTTTGAATGCTCAGGTAGTACTCTTTTTATTAGTTACAAGCTCTCATGCCTACTTTTTTTACTAACGATCTGTAGAATTATCAACTTCTGAGTGATGTCTGGAGCATCAGTTCAGTTGCACTGGCATTGTGCAGTGATGTGGAACCTGAGTGTGGTAGTTCAACCCACTCTGTTATGCTGGAGATGCAAGCATGTTTGGTTTTAACTTGATTTCATTTTCTTGCACTGATTTAAATTGAAATGATACATTTTTCTGCCATGATTTTGAAATTTAGGGGCATTTTTTAAGTGTACTTGCAGGGACTAATTTATGCATTAAGTATGGGGACCTTAATACTTACTTAACTTGTGCATATTTGTAAGTAAGCATCCTGAAAATGCACTTTTAAATATAACTGAATTTTACTTAAGTATCGCAAATACTACGAACAGATTTTTAGAACTGTTATGCACGTAAACATTTTTGGAAACAATTTGCAGAAGGGTGCCTGCACAGTGTGAAATACTTACTGAATTGGATATGAGAGGAATGTTTGTGTAGTTAGAAGTATAGGATGGAGCCAGCACTATCATAAGGACAGTCTGATTATATTTACTGTCCAAGATTTGATGTGAACAAAGGATTCGTTGTTGTTACTGTTAAAAAAAAAATCTTAAGTAAATCTTTATTTACAGAAGCTGCAGAAGCCAAACCTGACACTGTTAATGAATGCTTCACAGCAGTTCAGGAAAAACAGTAAGTTATTTGCAAAAGGTTATGATATACCGATATATAAAGTAGACTTGCTAAGTAGGTTTTTTGGATGGTTTGGGGGTTTTTTTGTGATAGTGAATGAGAAAAGTAGCATTTTGTAAACACAGCACTTAATAATTCAGAATAAAATAAGTCATTAAAATGAAGATATTAATCCCCTCTTAAGCCCTTTTCCTTCATCAAGTTCATCCTCCATCCTGCCCAACCTCACCTCTCCATTTCTAGACATTCCCAAATGGCTCCTCTCTTGTACATTAATCTGATAACATGCCTCTTACTGTTTACATAATTCCTCTGTTCGCATGTGTTTTCCTTTTTTTTGTTCTTTAAGATGATGGTGATGGTTCTAGAATTGAAAGTCCTAAGTCGCCAAAGAAAAGTCTTAAACAAAGAATCCCATCAGGTGCAAATGTGAACAAAGGAAACAGTGAAGAATTGTTTAATCAAGATGTCTCAGCTGCAAGCAACCTGGATGAAGAAGAATTGGAGGAAGAAGAGGAAGAGGAGGAGGAGGAAGAGGAAGAGGATGAAAATGACAATGGAGATGGTGATGAAGATTATGAGGAGGAGGAGGAGGAGGATGAAGATTTTACTGAAGATGAAAAGGAGGAGGAAGAGCTGGAAGATGAAGAAACTCAGTCTAACGAAATACTGGAAGAGGAGAAAACAGAACCCAAAGGGGAAATTAATCAGAAATCAGAGTATTTCATTAAAGCTAAGTATGAAGGAGATGCTCAGTATGGAACTGGAGATGTCTGTGATGATGATGATGAAATAAGTAAAGAACATGATGAAAAGATGGAGGAATCTGTTAATATCCCTGTGTCTTTCATAGCTGGGTCTTGTGAAAGGTTTCAAGAAAATAAAATGGCAGTGTCTCCAAAGATCATGAATAATGAAATATCTTGCAAGTCAGTACCCAAACAAGCTGTCTTTCAAAATCTAAATAATCTGCAAGATACACAAGAAAGCTGGAACAGGAAAAGCATGATTGAGGAGAAATTTCACAGAAATGCTGACTCCTGTTTTGCAGACTCTGAAATGACAGACTGGAAAAAAGAGATGCCTCAGCCTCTCTTAGATAGTTACGGTGTTAAGGAGAAAAAGTCAAACTTCAGTGATGGCTTTGAAAGTGGCAGTAATTCTTCGTTAGCAGAAAAAAACCCAGGACTTAAAAGTGAAAGACCAACCTCTGTCATACTTGAACATGTGGATGGTGAAGATACTGAAGAAGAGGAATATGAAGGAGTAGGTTATAAAGTCTGTAAACCACTGAAACAAGAAGGTGAAAACTTGCAATTAAATAAGCCAGAAGAAAATTTGAGAGCAGCATTTCATTCAAGCACCGAAGTAAGTATATAAGGATGATTCAATCACAAGGGTATTTTCTAAGGGTCAGATAGGTAAGAAACACATAATAAGCTGGATTTCTCTTATTACTTATTTTTCACATATATCCGTCTTTTGATCATCCATTTTCGATGTTAGTGTCTTACTTGGAGTCAAAACGGTTTCTTTGCTATAGTAGTGTAATATGTTATAGTATGGAAAAAGAATAGGCAGTAGACTCTTTCTGGAATTGGTTAGATTTTTCTCAGTTCTATGTTACAGTTTTTATCTGTGAAGTTTCACTACCGTTTAGGAACATTCACGGTATGATAGGTGAAAGTGAGGAAACAAAAAGAATTTTGCATAAGATTGAGAGCAGGAAACTAATGATTTTCTGTGGAGCAAAGTAGAGGAAAAAAAGAAATATGCTCTGGAATGTTGTAACTTAAATGGAGCTAGAGTTAGACTGACATGAGGAATTGCTTATGGAGTAACAGCAAAGATGATGCTTGTTACTGTTCTTTTCAGCTGTTTTGGTTGATCTCTTCTAGGAAGAATCATCTGAACACAAAGAAGAGGAGAAGGAGGGCGCTGGCAAAAAGCTACAAACTACAGTTGTTGAGGATGTAAAAAATTCTGTTTGTAATGATGGGCATGAAGTCCACAAAGCTTCAGAGGACAACTCTGGTGAGAGAAATGACTTTGTAAATCCTGATCCGAGTTCTTCCTCTACGAATACTAATGCATAGAAAATGAATTAAAATGGTGATTGACTCCTATGATAGCAAAATTTTCTCTTGCCTGTGAGTCCTAGTGGGCACTGGCAGAGAAGGAAAGCAGACTGTGTTGCTTTTCATTCATTCTTAAAGAACTGAAATTGTAGCACTGTATACCAAGCAATGCAATATGAAGCAAGTGGCATTCTTGATTTGTTGCTATGTTCTCCCTGAAGTGATCTGAACAAATTGTACAGATGAAAAAGAGAAGGAGGACTAGCATGTCTTGAGTGACGACAGTATTCCTTCCCTTTTATGACGAGTACGGTCACATTGAAAGGCTGTGGTTGCTCTTGGCTGAAGCCGGGGAAGGATTTGAGTCAAGCTGAGAGAAAGCTGTTCCAGTGCCTCACCTTGTCCAGTTTTTAAATGTAGAAAGTCTCTCCAGCACCACATGTGTGTGCTTGAAAACATTACCAGCCTAGTCAGAGTAGAGCACTTTGATATTTACCTGAGGTCTGATGGTAGGAAGAGAAAGCACCATTTCGATTGTGTGTCTCCAGAGAGTAGCTTGTTGTAGCTACGTTAGAGTAGCTTGTTACGAGAGCGTGTGTAGCTGCTGCTCAGATGCTACACAGGGGGCCTTCCTGGCAGAACCTGCTGTATTCTGGTGTTGTGCCTATACCTGCTCATCTGTCTGTATGTGTTTTACCATAAGTATGCATTTGGCATAGTGTAAGTAATCAGAGTTCAGGTTGGAACCAGCAGTTGCCTCTTCTGGGGTGGGTGCCCTCACTGGCATCCAGCTCCTTGCCCCCTCTTTACGTGTATGTGTCTACACAATTGAATCCTGAATCAATTTTTCCTAATGGAGTAGCTTAAAATAGAAATACAATAGTAAAATGTGGCTAGGAACCCCCTGAGACTGAACCTTAAAATCGTCTGGTAGAAAAGGGGTTTGAATTTTAACCCCTCCCAAGACAGAAATGGCTTTTGTGTGTTCGGGTGAAGTGTTTGAGGTGTGAGCCTCTGTTTTTAAATGGCAATGCTGAGGTGTCTAGCTTCTGGGAAGGAGCCGGGTAACAACTTCGTCAGGGAAGATCTTTCCTAGTAGCACAACAAAAGGAGCATTGTTTCTTGGTGACTTTATGGATGTTAGTGTGAGGAGGTTTTGGATAGTGTTTCTATGGTACCACCTGCACAGTGGAAAGTGATAGTAAATGCCAAATTTTGGAGCTGTAGGCTGGAGAGACCTTAACTCTGTATACAACAGAACTGCAGGATACTGGATTATCTTTCTGAATGTTACCCAGGCGTGTTGGATATTGCCTGTAGCTTTGTCAGCTGTTGTGCATAGTCATCTTCTGATGGAAAAGGAAGCAAAAGGAGCTGGAAGTGTGAGGGAGATAACATGATGGGTCTGGGTGGGAAGAAACCCTTGAATAAAGCTTGCTTCTTAGTTTGTCTTCATCAATAGAACCTGCATCTTTGGGTGCAAGACTTGACTGATGGGAAAAAGCAGAGTGAAGTACAAACACTAAAGCATCTCACTTCTTACCTTATTTATAGGTGCCTTTCCAACAGTGGGAGCAGAGCAAGAGGAAGATGCTGAATCTCCCTGGGATTCCGAGGTACTTTTTATGGAGGACACGAGGGTTTCCAGTGAAGGGAGTTAGGAGTAAGATCCAGAGTCACTTGAGAGCTTGCTTTTGATTTGGACCCTACTGCTGATAAGGCATATTTCCTCTTTTCCTCCTTTTGCCATATGTTTGTAACTGTGGGCCTTTGAAATAATTCTGCTCTAGGCCAGCTGCTTGGTTAGGATTGGGATGAAGTTAGGTCGAGCTAATGGCTTGGGTCTCAGCAACTGGCCTTTGAGTTTGGTTTCTAGTATAGTACCGAAACAGTGAAGTTCCTTGCTGCTTAAAATATTCTGACCTTTACACAGAGGCTGGCAGGACTGTAGCTTTTTCGCCATACAGCCCTAGTCTGCTGACTTGGTTAGCCATTGCCCTTGGGGTCTACAACCTAGATGGCTAACTGCTTCTGAGCAGATCCTCTCTACCTTTTGTGGGTGTACTCTGGCCCTCTTTAAAGTCATGTTCAACAGAGACACTACACATGCTGGCCTTGTTTGCCTTTTTCATTCTTTCTGTCTGTGGCAATGAGCAGGGTCTGCAGCTAAGTCCCTCTGGTTCTTCTTGTGAGAGAAGAACTCATCCCATCCCCTTCTTAAAAAGACAAGGCTAAAATGTTGTTAGTTTTAAGGTAGTTGTAAGCTCTGCCTTGCTAATCTTTGTTCAACCCAAATGGCTCTTGCAATTGGGAGCAGCATGAGTTCATTCACCACCGCAGGATATATGCCTAGGGAATGTCAGTACCAACTTGAATGTCAGATACAAGTTCAGTACAAATGTTGGACCACTGCAGACATGCAGCTGTTGGTTCAACAACCCATATCTTAAGTTACCATGTTAATTCTTGTTTGTGGATGTCCAGTTTGTCAAGGTTTGTCAGTGTGGCAGAATAGTGGTGTGAAGTTTTTGCCTAAGATCTGAAAACAAACACAATTGCTGTGATGTTCCAGTATACTGTGTTTTGATGCATTCTTGCCAAGGGCCTTAAAAAGCATTTTTGTATCTCGAATATACTTGATACCATGCTACATGAGTTGGTTTAGCAGGAACTTTTTGTGTAGAAATTAATAGAAAATGCATTTGTACCAAATCTCTTTCGTGTGTTTTAGGTTACACAGGCGGATTCTGAAATGCCAAGAAAAATACCATGTGGTGTGCTGCTCCCAGCTGCAGAGAGACATGGAGCATGCTCCCAGATTGTTTCAGGGGAAAGTGACAATGGTAACTTCCTGGTGGGCTAATCTGGTGGTTTGTCTTTAAGCATTTGTAGGCTAAAGTGAACTTTTATCAGTGTCTGTCTCAGAAATGCTGTCATGGTGTGAGTGCAAACCATACCAGTGAAGTGCTTACTGTTTGTTAATTAATGCAAGTAATCACAGCACTTGCTGGCCAGTTTGTAAAGGAGGTTCTTTGCATTACTTGTGTTCTTTGGACGAGTGTCCAGTTTTTTTGATTCAGGTTCTTCTTTCATAGCAATGACAGTGTATGTGTTTTAGGACTGACCTTTCTCAGCATTTAACATTCTTGGATGATAATGCAGCAGAAGACAGCTATGATCTGTCTTAGCATTTTTGTCCCCGCTAGCTTAACCTCTGATAACATTTTGATAGCTTTATATTGTGCTTTGCCTAGGAGCTAAAATAGGACTTACAAGTACAGGGGTTTTTGCTGAGGATTTCTGCCTGTAGTTTGTGACACTGTCTCTTGAGCATCTTAAGCAAAACTTTACAAGCTTCCAAGAGCTTCAGATGTAGTTGTTAACTACTTGTTGTGGAATTCTGCTTAGACAATAATTCTGCTAAGTTTAGGATCAGTGTGAAAAGAGGCTAAAAGGTGGTTATGGGAATCTTTCTAAGGTCCTTCCATACTGCTGGACCACCAGGTTTACTGAAATTGAATACTGTTTGTTTTTTAATGTTTGGGGTTTTTAATATGAAATATAAAAAAAATATTTAAATACAAAATTTTTTGCCATGGAGCCATTCTTAATAATTCTAAGTATTTTTTCATACACTTATTTAGTGAGAGGACTCAAACTGTAAGATGACTAAAGCAGAGGATTTGAGAAATATAGGTGGGACAGTAGATTGTGTGGGTTTGGAAATGATTTAATGTTGGACAAAATTTAAAAAAAATATTTGGAACTGTGCTATAAATGTAGGTTAAAACCAAACAACATTTGTTTCTGTTGTTCCCCTGCAAGCTAAACCACAACAATCTGATGAATGCTGCCTTGATTTTACCTTGTTCGACATATATGAGGTTTCTGTGTCTGCACCCATGCTTTCGTAGTCCCATCAATGGAAAGGAAAATGCACCTCAGTATTAAGCACTTGTAGAATAATCGCAGTCATAATGCTGTTTTATGATCATTCATTACAGCAATCAGCTTTGACTTTTGAAATAATTTTTTAGAAAGCAGGATTCATTTCCTCAAAAGAACTAAATATTTGAATCTTGTTCTGTTAACAAGCATGGCCTTATTGCTTCACCTAAATTGTCCTAGTTCTGTGATAATTATTTTTTAAATCCAAGGTGCATGGTGGGAAGTATGCATTGTTCTTCTTTTGTGTACTAAGACACATGCTGCATGATGAGGTAAATGGAATGTTCAGTATTGGACTCTTGATGAAATAATGCTTGTGACTAATACTTAGTTGTAGAAACTACTGATGTTGAATGGAGTAAAAGGTACCCACAATTATAAAAATAACATTTCCTAAAACATTTTTCACTTCCAGGTTTTTTGGAGAAACCCAACAATTCACAGGTAAGTATTTGTTCGTGTCAGACTGACCACTTATTGTGCTCCTTAAATAGTATATGTAGTTACTTTGAATTTGGTGTTTTATAATTGAATTTTCTTTCATAGCTGAAGACTCCCATATCTGCATTGGAAATGAATGAAACTTCTCCTAAAAGCAGGCAGCAGAAATCAGGTAATATTTGCCTTAAGTGGTTCTTGGTTTAGCTTCATAATCTTTTAGGAGTATTTAATAAGGCATCTGTTTTATGTTTTGCAGATCTATTGCAGGAATTTGATTTAGAAGATGTCGAGGATATTGAAGGTATTCTTGACAGTCTCTTTGTCATGTTTTTTCATGGTCAGACACATTGTAATTGCAAATCTTTTCCTAATTTTAAATTAATGGTTCTAACTAAGGTGTTCTGGAAGCAGAAGGTCTGCTGAAATATGCACCTGTACATGTTTGCTCCCTCCTGTAGTCTACCCTTCCATGATGTTGGCTTCCTCCAGCATGCGTGTTGTCATCTCTGCTTTTCAGGCAGTCCTGAAGATGGAAGAACATTGTTGCCTTGTGTCTTTCCTGCCTTTTCCCTTGTTCTCTGCCAGTTACACAGAAATTTCAAGATTGATTAAACACTATGTGAAATAGATCTTATGGGCTCCAAAGATCCTAAAATCTAATTTGAAGACCGAGACTTCAAAGTCAGCATAGCTGCTGTTGAAAACTTCACTGATGGGCAAGACTAAATAGGAGTTCGGGTTGCTTTTGATTACGGCAGTCTTGGTAGTGATAACTTAGGACACTGCAGTAATTTCTGTGGTGCTGCCTACGAATGAATGTTCCTCAACCACCAGCACATGCCTGTTTTGCTTGCTGGTTGGAGCCTTCATCTGCACCAGCAAACAGCTTGGTATCGGGATATCTATAAGCATGAGTAAAGTCTAAAGCTCCTCTTGTTTGAAAAACAAGGAAAAGGAAAAAATGCCTGTGTTCCTTGTAGAACATTAGCCTTAGATAATCCCTAAGCATTGCTGTTATTATTGTCTTTAGTATTTAGCAGACTATCTGAAATACATCAGAGTTATACAGAGATCATCGTAACAACCCTGTGAAATAAGTACTGTCAATCCGCTAATGAGTGTTGTGTGTTATGAAATGCCTTGTGCTGAAATACCCAACAATCAAATCTACGAAAAATTTTGGAAATTTTACCCAGCAGTGAGGTGGGAGGAAAAGGTTGTTACTTCACACTGTGTAATTTGGGATTAGAATTGACCTCTGGAGACCTTTATGACTGACTGAGGAGCTCAGACTCCCAGTTCAGACATAAAGTTGTAACTCTGAGCTTGTATCAAATGTTAAGAACCCTTCAAGAAATGGAGGCTTGCAAAAGTATTCACCTAAAGCAGAAAATGCCCAAGTGAGGTTGTGCCCTTTTGTATTTTTATGATGATACCTATCTATTTTTCTCAGTCTTGCTCACTTTTCTTGTAGGAAGGGCATCGTGTCCCTCTTTAGCAGTGAAACTTTGTGTATAGAAAGGCTGTTGTGTAGAATTCATGACATTATGGAGCAAGGCAGGAGGTGCAGAGTGATCAACGTGAAAAGCCTCCATCTGTTGTTTTTAGATTCCCCACTTGGGTTGCTAAGACTTGTTTCTTTCTGAATACTTGTCACTTGAAAGTGTACAATGTGCCTTCCACAAGAACAATGACAGTGTGGTGCTGCTTCTAGGCTGTGTCTGGGATTACCTGGAGTCCAATTCTCTAGTGTAACAGAGATTCAGGGTGCGCTGCCAGACTGAGTGACTGCACCTGAGAAGTTTGTGACCTGCCCATATTATATAGAAATTCTGAGAGAGGGAAGAGTGGAATCCCGTTTTCAACAGTATGAGCAAAATGTTCAGATCATGGTTTGTTCCTCAGCATTACACAAGTCTGTCTTTCTGTTCCCATCCATGTCTTCTGCAAGAGATGAGGTAACAGTTTGAAATATTCAGTCCAGATCCATGTCTCGAGACAGATTTGTTTCATGCATAGAGTAAAGCTGGGGTCTTAAAATATTTCAGAGCTGTGATTTTTTTCATTATTTTTTGTGCACTGCACAATGCACGTAGGGAGATTACAGTTGCTGGAGCCATGTAACTAGTTACTGTATGGCACACAGTGTTTCAAAGAGAGAGATTGAGATAACGCACCTTTAAGAAACAGGATTAGTTTATTTGTGACCACTTAGAGCGATTTTCAGCAAATTTCCTTTAAATGCCCTGGAAGAAAGCAGTGTACACAGATGCATCTTAAATCTGTTTTATCGTCATTTTTGTCTCTAAGAGCTCACAGATTAGAGGGGATACATTATTTTGTGTTAAGATTTTTCTCACAAACATGATTCAAGATGCACTCTAAATGTGAATAAGTAGTATTAGGTCATGCTGGTTATCAAAATACAGTTTTCTCACTGTAGGTGAGTACTCAGGATCTACTTTCCATATGTCATCAGCAGCTGAAAAAGAAGATGTTAAGGATGCCATTGAAAACTATGGAGTGTGGGTATGTAACACCAAATATTTTGAATTAAGAGTCTGAATCAGTAAATTGTATTATACACTATAAAGCAAAGAATTATATATTATACACATGTAAAGGAAATTTACCAGTCAATGAGTAATTCTGGAGAGTCCTGTAGATAAAGGTTATATAACAGCCTGAAGTAAAATGGGATGCAGTCTTCTTATGGTGGGGAAAATCTTTATCATTATGTTGGATACTTGCTGTTATACTAATTTGTTTCCAGCTGGTTTGCTTAGACTTTGATCATTGTTTTTCCTTTTGCACGGTGCTGAGAAACAGTGCAGTCAAATTCATTTTTTTCCCTATGCAAAATGCACATTCAAGTAAAGAAGGAAGTTTGCCTATAATAGTCTGATCTGTTTGATTAAGCATGCCTGGCCTTCCACTTCGTAAGAGAAGAAGAAACAAAAAAAAGTTAAATTTTGTGACCTTCTCAATGCTTTCCCTGCCTCTGCAAAATATGCGCTTGTTTGGCCATGTTAGTAAGTGTTTGAAAAGGTTCTTTTCAGAGGGCATTTTAGAGAGGAATAAGGCAGGCATCCTGTTTGTGTTGGGCCTAGAACAGCAGAGGGAGAGGGCTGGATAGAGGGGTCTGGAGTCCACCTCAAGGGACAGTGGAGCAAATTACTTCTGCCCCACACCGAGGTATGATGAAAGAGGAACATGCTTAATATTAACAGGCAGAGTATGGAACTAAGGCCTGCTGGAAGGTGGTAGTGGTTGGGCGGGGAACTTGGGGAATGGAGAGGCTGAGACCGATGGTAGCTGGCCAAGGTGCTCCTTCCCCATTCTGAAAGTAGGCATTTTTGCAGAGAGAGAAGAGTTGGATGGTCTCAGCCCACTGAGGCTGCAGGCCTGTATGGAAGGCACTAGGAAGCATATGGGGAAAGGAGCACATTGGGACAAATGTGACACATGACAGAAGCAGTCAGAGCTGTTGAGGAGCAGGGCATGGGGTCAAGGACGTGAGGAGACTGGGTGGGATTGAGTGAGGCGTGGTATGGTTTTCACACAAGTTTGGGTTCCTGACTTTTGGGATGAGGAAAGGAATGGACCGATTTCCCTAATAAATGCTTTTCTTTGGAGCTTGGAATGGGATTTAACATTTTTGCATCTTAGGTAAAGAAATACGCCCAGTTCTCCATGTGGTGGACAATAAAAAGGTTGTCATGTTCATTAAGACTGTATTAGCTTGGCTGGCAGGGGATCGTAAAATGCCAGACAGTAGAGAATAATGGAGGAAGGAAGGTGAGAAGACATTGGCAGTTTCAAATAAAAATGGTATTAAAGCAATAAAACCTGAAAAAATAAATTGCTTTCTAACAAAGACCACTGGTTAGAGAAAGCAGGCAGGCCTAAAGGTAAAAGTAACCCTCATGTCTAGACAACTCCAATCCTAGAAAAACTGTTGTCTCTAGTGAGTCTGAGTAGCTAGTAAGTTTTGTTTTTAAGAAAAAGGTGAGTCAGTGAACCTTTAATTTAGTATCCCTTGATTTGTATTATAAAAATTGCTTTCAAAATACCTTGCTGCGGTTATTTCTGTTATGTGATAGGGTGAGTTTGCAACGGAAATTACCTAGATTAACTGTAACTTCCTTTTTCTTGGTAATCTTTTTTTCTGTACCTGTTTACTTAAGGGTAAATATATTTTAGAAACTACCAACTTGATAGAAAAAACAGCACATGAAAATCAGACTGACAGAGCAGAAATTTCACATCAAGAAGGCCCAACAGAAAATGAGGAATTGCACAGTGCTGACAAGAAGTTAAATCTAAAACCTTGGGAAGAAAGGTATGAAAGAATGTGGGTTGAAAATGAGAAAAGGGAATTGAAAACAAATTTTAAAAACATTACAGCAGAGCTGAAGCACTTGTTTGGTGAAAACCAAGCTGAAAAATCTGCTTCCCTTGTGGAAGAAATACCAGAAGGTGTCTTTGGTGAAGAATTGAAGACTTCTCACATTATTTCATCTCCTGTGACAGAATCAAGTAATAAGATAGGAAGCGAAGGTGAATTTGGAGATATTAAAGTTACGCCAGGTGGAAAAGTACCCAAAATGGAAATTGTATTTCCAAGTGTTGGTGTTCTTCCTGATCAAAATAGCTTAAAGACAAATGTAGAAGATACCTGGAATACAGATGAAGAAGCTGGCATTAACAATATAGATAACAGAAAGGTTTCTCTAACAAAAGGAGAGAAAAAGAAAATGCCTGCTATGGAAACAGAAGAGAATGACAATGGAAATAGTAAAAATGCAGAGGAAGGTCCTGCTTACTCCCTGAGACATAGCTTAAAATCAAGGATTTTGGGTGATATTTCTAATATTCTTCCTAAAATAAGACCTGTTTGTACAAGTGATGAAAATGCACATTCTGTAACAGAAATGAAACTTAAAAAATACTCTGGATTTAATGATGATGTTCCCAAGGACTGCCTTATCAACAGTAATATAGGAGAAACAGAAATTGAAAGTCTTTTCGCTAATGCTCAGGAATCATGTGGCATGCTGGAAAGAAGTCTTGATGAAGAGCTAAAACGAGATATGGAAAGATTTAAGAGTAAGGTAGGAATGCTGCAAACAGTATTCCTGGCTTTGGAGAAAGAGAAGGTACAGCTGCAAAAAGAGGTAGTTCACCTGCTACTCCTTATTGTTTAGTCTTTCTCCATATCAGTGGTCCTGTTCACTTCAGCTATTCATCATTAAATGAAGATGCTTTGTGAAATTAGTTGTCGTTTTAATGAAAATACAATACTTATGAATAAAGGGAACAGTGGAGAGTTGCCTTTTCCCCTTTTTTCAGAAAACACAGAATGCACTATCGTTCCAGTTTAACAGTATGTGGCACTCAGTTCCAGTGTAAGAAGTTATCACTTCACTGACATTAAAAGTGCACACAATTAAATCAGTTCTGATTCTGAAACAAAGAATGAAAATAGCTTCTGAACAGGGTCTTGACTGAACTTTTCATTTGCTGTGATTTCTGCTTGGTGTGTCTCCATTGCCCTTCACTAAAATTCCTGTTTGCTGTGAGTGGAACTGTTTCTACTTGTGGGCTTGGAATCTTCTTCCCTGCCACCCTACCTACCCTCCATGGAGGAAGCAGTAACCAAGCACACTTCCACTTGATTTTTTTTTTTTTTTTCTGTTTTTATAATTAACATTGTGCCATCCTTCTAACTCTTCAATCCATCAGTAATGCTTTTACATTTTTGTTGGTCATGTTTTAAGATACAGTGTTGTTTCCTTTCTAAGGGCTATGTTTCTGTTACGTCATAGAATCATGAGTGAATTCGAAGTACTTTCAATGACAATACACTTTGTAATGTAATTCTTGTGAAAAGACTTGTCTATTTTTTTTTTTCATTTGACACTTTTTCAGAGCTAAACCCTGAATTATTCAATCTTGAGTACTGTATTTCTCTTGTATGGAAATACTGATTAATACATGAAACTTACCTTTCTTTTTGTAGGTTGAGAAGGAAAAAAGCAAAGAAAGATGTTTCAGTATGCAGACAGTGGTAAAAGAGGAAAATGTTGATAAATTAAGTACACCACCAGGCAACATTACTAATCAGCAAATGAAAGAAAAGCTTACTCTGAGGAAGAATGACTGTTTGAAAATGGAGGATGAAAACCCTACAGAAGAAAAAGTCAACAAGAATTTTTCACCTGAAGAGAGGTCAGAAATTATTAAAATGCCAGTGCAAGTATAAACTAAAGACATGCTCTCTAATTCTTATGTGTAGGATTACTTAAATTAGGTTTTCTAATATTGTACTAGTTAAAGCAGTTTCCTTAAGTGAAAGCCATACTGAGTTGTCCACTGCTTCACAAACATTTAAGAAAAACACATTTTTTTTTTAGGAGGAGGGAAAAGATATTACCAAACAAATCTCAAAAATTTGAAGGAGGCATTGATATTTTTATGTAATCCTCAGCAGGAGTGTTTTTCTGTCTGTCCTTCAAAGGAATCTCTGCTCCTAATACTTCCTCTAATGTGGATATAAGATACTGCCTGAATCTAGTTCAGGTTCCACATTGAGGTTCCTCATTCCTAGGGCAAGGCTTTTAAAATATTTTTAAATACTCCACAATCCTTGAAGTTAAGTCTGTGTTTTATCAGAGATATTTTTAATCTCAGTTATTCCTAGACATCATCTTAAGTATGTCTGTTTCAAAGAAATATTTTCTGTAAAGTTACTCAATTGGTGATTTTTTTTTTCTTTCTGTTTTATGTAGTGAATTTGCCCTGAATCCCAAAGCTGCAAAGAAAAATAAAGGACAGACTTCAAAGCAGAAGGCTAATCAGCAGATGAGCTCTTCCAGTGGGAATAATTTTCAAGTACCAGATGATAGCACTTTCAGTGAAACATCTCAGGAGGAAGGAAGGTACTGAATATAAGGAATTTTATAACTAAAACTTACTTAATGATAAAAATTGACCCAAAGCTAAAGGTAAGTTTTTCATAAACCTGATGTGCACAGTGGTTTTTGTTCCTTCATGTGACAATATGACCTGATGCCTTTTGTGTTCCAAAACATGTCCTTTTTGCTTAATGTGCTTTGAACATCTTAGCCAAGTTCATTATAAAGACAATATGCACAAGTGCTGAAAAATTACCCAAAGGTCAGTGTATGTGTAAACATATATTTTATATTTTTAAAAAGGGAGAGGAGAGACTTAAAATAGGACAAAGTTGCTATTTCATCACATGCATCTTAAGGTTTGAGTTTTCTTTTTTTTTTTTTTTT
>VZTG01008566.1:15830-35805 GCA_013397845.1 Melanocharis versteri | reverse complement strand
TTTTTTTTTTTTTCTTCAGCTGTGTGTCCTCCTGGCTTCTTGCCTACCTCAAGCTTAACTGTAGGGGGCAAAAATGAGAAACAGAAATTGCTGACAGGGAACAAGCACTGTTCAGCAATAGCTAAAACACTGGTGTGTCGTCAACACTCTTTTGGTCACAGTAAAATCTAACACACAGCATTGTGTGGGCTGCTCTGAAGAAAATTACCTCCATCCCAGTCAGCCTAAGTACACTAGAGAATCCAAAATTACAGTTCTTTGACGTATAAGGGAAAGAGTCTAAATACTGAAGAGAGCTAAACCTCTAGTATTAAACAGGGAATGCACATAACTATGTATCTGTATATCTCCATGTCTGTAGCTGTATGATTCCTATCACTTCGAGTGAACTGTTAATTCAACTATTTGCTTAATACCCTGTGAAAAAAATAATCGTCCAGTAACGATGGCAGGTTTTTTTCCAGTATTCACGTACACCTAAAAAAATTCTTGTATTAAATTTTACTTTAATTCCCTACTGAAATTAGGTTTTCAAAACAACTTTAGATATTGTTCATAATGCACGATAAACATTCCAGAACTGAAATACATTTCTGTTTTCCAGACCTGCAGCAAAAACAGCGAGTGAAAAGAACAAGGTACTGTAAAATTAATTTCTTGATAAATTGTTTCATCAGCTTTTAATTGCTTAGATGGGATCAATCAGATATGGACTGTGAATGGGAGAATGAGTCATTCATGCATCTGTAATACTACATAGTTGTATACAGAAAATACTGTATTGTTTGTAGGTCGGCGTACAAATGGATGTAACTGATGACCTTGATTTAACTCACTCATCTGACACAACTTCAGAGGATGTTGAGTTACCAACGTCCACCTACAAAGAGGCTGTGTTGCTCTTAGAACAGCTTACTGTGGATCATACAGGTATGTTCTAAAGTCACTTTTTCCTCAGATGTTACAAGTTTCTCTTTTAAAACATGGCTTCTATGTATGCACTCCTAGGTATCTGGGTTTATTTATATTTAAGATAACACCTCCCCACCAGCCCCTTCATCACTGGCCTGTGTGTATACAGAGCTGTTTTTCATATTTGTTTCCTTTTCCTTTGCCTGAGTGGTGGTTTTATCTTCTAAATATATTTTTCTGAGTGCCACCAGCATGGCTGAAAGGCTCAACTGTGCCCTGCAGTGGGTCCGTTGTCTCTGTCTGGCATGGGGCAACCCCATGCCTCTTCTCACAGAGAACTCCCACTGCCTTCAGTCTTCCCACTACCAAAACTTTATCACCTACACCAAATCAAATAATTTACACATTAGAAAGTATTTATGTATATGTGCATCTTTGTCTTTTCTATCTCAAAATAGGTTCTGCTATTTTACTGAAAATTCAAAACATTCTTCTTAAATACGAACAAATAATAGAGCGTGAAAAAAATCGGTATGCAGCAGTCTGGAGAGAAGTAAGAAAATTGGAAAGTGAAAAGGAGGAATCAAAATTAATAGCAGAAGAGACTCAAGATTTGAAATCTATGTTGGCTCATCAAGAAGTGGAATGGAAAAGTGATATCCAGAGCCTTAAGTGTGTAATCTTATGTTCTGAGAATGTGTTACCTTTTCAGTGTTAATGTGCCAGAAGGTGTTGATGATACATGTGATGGATGAGAAGCTTCAAGTCTTTTGATTTTCTGTATTTTTAATTCCATGGGCAAGTTATGCTATAAAGGAAGGATGTAATGTCAGGAAAAAAAACCCAAAAACACCTGGATATTAGCACCATCTAAAATTGTCTGGGTGTTTTTGTTTTTTTTTTTTAATAGCCAGAGAAGAGAACAAGAGAGTTTGTATGGGAAAATGAGATTTACAGGAGAGGTGATTTATATGAGATGTGTATGTTTTTGTCTTTGCAGTTTCTGTTGGTGTATAATATTAGAAATTCAGGTAACTCCACAGAGCGCAACTCAGAAGTGTTTAGAGAAGCATAGAGTGCTTATTTGCTTGCATGTTTACTTATTTGAAAAGTCAAATTCAGGTTTACCCCATTCTCTATAACCCTGAGCTAGACTTGGATGATGTGAGGTTTTTAACCACTGTTTACATCACTTCAGACAGGAGTAACTAGTACCTATCATAGGAAATTCAGCAAGAGCAAATGCAAAGTCTTGCTCTTGGGAAGGAAGATCCTCTTGTGATGATATCCTGGGCATGGCCTGGCCTGGGAGCTTGCAGAGAAGACCTTGGTGGTCGTGCCAGAGAGCAAGATGAATGTGAACCAGTATGAGCAATGGCAGCAGAGGAGGAGATGGAAAGGAGTGATTATTTGCCCCTACTCAGCACTTACTGAACTGCATCTAGAGCCTGTGTCCAGTTTTTGGGCTTCTAGTACAAGAGGAATCCTAATTGGTGTGTGTGAGCTCAGCAGAGAGCTAGCAAGCTGGTCAGGAAGCAGAAACACCAGTCCTGTGGAGAGGCTGAGGGAACTGAGCTTTGAGTTGTGCCTCCTGCTATGTGGAAGAGGATTACGAGGAAGACAAAGCCAGTCCCAGCTTTGCCTGAATTGAGCTCTAGCAGTTTGTCATGGTTTAAGCCCAGCTGGCAACTACACCCCATGCAGCTCCTCACTCACTTCCCCAGCAGTGGGATGGCAAGAAGAGAATCAGAATGGTAAAACTGAGAAAGCTCGTGGTTTGAGATAAAGACAGTGCAATAAGGAAATCAAAAGCTGTGCACACAAGCAAAGCAAAACGAGGAATCCATTCACCACTACCTGTGGGCAAGCAGGTGTTCATCCATCCCTAGGAGAGCAGGGCTCCATCCCATGTAACAGTTGCTTGGGAAGACAAATGCCATCACTCTGAATATCCCCCCCCTTCCTCCTTCTTCTGCCTGCTATATGTACTGAGCGTGATGTCATACGGTCTGGAAAATCCCTTGTGTCCGTTGGGTCACCTGTCCCAGCCGTGTCCCCTCCCAACTTCTTGTGCACCCTTGCTGGTGGGGCAGTAGGAGAAGCAGAAAATGCCTTGTTGCTGTGCAGATGTTGCTCAGCAATAACAAAACCATCTCTATTATCAACTGTTTACAGCACAAATTCAAAACACAGCCCCATGTGTGGAAAATCAACTTTATCCTAGCCACCATTTTTCAAAATTCCCAGGTATCTATCAATCATGAATAATTAATATTTTCATTCTTAATAAATTTCGAAGGCAGTGTTAGCCTTACACTTACAGAAGCTTTATTTTTTTTGTGGAATTACCCTTAAAATTATATGTAAAGCCTTCTTCCTTGCAATATAAACCATTGAAATACAAATCTTACCGTCAGTCATTCGAACTATTTTTTAGTGGCTGCTGCTACTTGTTTTTACAGAATTTCTAAAGCAGATTTTCACTTGCTAGCTCTGTCCTTACGTTAATACTATTTTTTTTTGTTGACTGTGCAAGGATATGAGAAAAAGTACTCAAAATAATCGTGGAACACAAAACTGCTTTTTTGGGTAGCGTGGGCACACCATGGACCACTTCTTACCATGTTGGTGCTTATTGCTACTTGTTTCAGTTAGTAAAGAAGTTGATATTCCCTAAGGGTTTCTCTATAGATTATCTTCAAAATCAAATTGCTGTTGTTTCTTCCAGATGTAGATCCTTAGAGGTTTAAAACTATTTTTAATCACATTAAACTTAAACCCTCTGCATTTCTAAATATATTTTTGAAAATCTACCTCATTCCTGAGTAAATAGAAACTGTGTGCTTTTCTTATGGTCAGCAGTTAAGACTTACAAAAGGCTTGTTAAAAAATTGATGGGTCTGTCAGAGAGATGAGTGATCTGCTGCTGCATCAGCATTACTTGCAGTCACTGCATCCATAATATGCAGGCAGTGCTCATCATATTAAGAAAATGTATATTAATCATAGTCAAAAGTTTATGTTGCTTTAATTGCTAAGACAATAAACTGCTCTTGATCAAAGTGTCTGTAATACAAAGATGAGTTCTTTAAAAGTAACAGAAATGTGCATAACTCGGTATATTTACCTAGATAAACTTACAAGTGATAAAACACTCAATGGTTTATTTCCATATATTGTAAAACTGGTACCATAGATAATGGAATGAAGTTAGAATTCTTTTAAAAGTTAAAAATTAGAGTAAAAATATAAAATCTGAAAATAGTTAAGATTTTTATGGTTTGAGTTGTTTCTGCAGGTTCATTATGTGGAATATCTAATTTTTATATCAGTGCTTTAGTTTCTCAACTGTTCTGTTAAATCGCAGATTTACTTTGAAACAAGAAGAAGAAAAGAGGCTCAGAGTAGAAACACTATATGAGAAAACAAGAGAAAAACTCAGAAGGAAAGAAGAGCAATATTGTAAAGAGATGGAGGAGAAACAGCAACTTGAGTTACAAACAAGGAATTTAGAAATGGAGTTAGTAACACTGAGAAAGCTTTTCAAACAGGTATATTAAATAATGACTTAAACACTTGTCTTCTTATTTTCTGCTTGTTTTTAATTGGTGTTGTATTCCAGTATGCCTAAAGAAGAGGTACTTCATTCGTGGAAGAGGCATTGGGTAACTATTGCCAGATTTTGAGAACAGTTGGTTTCCAAGTAGTCTGTTCCCTCTTTTTTTTTTTTTTCTTAATTTGTATTTCAGGCAAAGCCTTTGAGTTATTTTTCTGAATTACTACAAAGTGTTCTGTATTTCTTCTTAATTTTTCGGAAGAAAATTAAAATCTATAGATGGATTCTCATAACTGTGGAAAGGAAAAATACTCACAAGGATAAAAGGGAGAGTGGGAAAATGTTGCTAGCTTTGATTTTTCTCAAGGTGCAAGTAATTTAATTGTATTATTGTAGGTTGAAGATGAGCGTGATGAAACACAGAGACAGCTCTCTCAGGAAAGGAGTGCCAGGGCCCTGCAAGAAGGCATTTTGAATAACCACCTTTGGAGACAAAAAGAACTAGAAGAAGAGACAAGAAGAACGATAGGAAAAAGTTCAGATGTAAGCAGATATTTTTTCTAATTAATTAAATCTCACCATGCTTGTTCTAAAGTCATAATAAAACTTATATAGTTTTTTCTGCTTCTTGATGGATTATTTACAGTTTACCAGTGTAATTTTACTGTGCAAATACCTCTTCTGTTTTCCCTAATGTCTTTAGAAGTTCTGGAAAGCAGTATCAGTGCTATATGTACTTGGACTGCATGTACAAGTAGAAAACTAAAAGAAAACACTACTAATGCCATTTTTAAACTCTCTTGTTTTTATTTCCTTGACATTTTATCATCACTTTTTAAGGTTTCTAGCAGTGAAACACCTAGCTACCTACATCCAGACTGACCAGGAAGGAAGTTGCTTAACACTCACTCTGTGTTCCCATTACTTGGGGTTTTTTAAATTATTTATTCCCTTATCAAACTTAGTTACTTCACATATGGAGTTCTTTTCCACCTCTACATATTAAAGTTTTATGAAGGAAGGTCAGCAATGAATTAAACTCTCGACACTAGTTAGAATAATTGAAGGAGAATAAGCAATCATGAACACTGGATTAAAAAAAACCAAGTCTTAAAAAGTTTACTGAATTTACTAAGAATGTGAAATTATTGGAAGAATTATTTGTTCTTGGCTATGTTGCCCAATAAATACAGGGTAAATATGTTTACATGGAAAAAAATTTGTGTAATAAACAGGCACTATACAGGACTCTTGTATTCCAGGGATGATTCTGCTCTATAGCTAACTTTCAGTGACACTAAAAAAAAAATGTTACAAAGACATTTAAAAAGGAAAATACCCTTTTTAGCCTGGTAAACAGAGATTTTACCAGATCGACAACACAGCTAAATTAACCTAAAGGGTAATATTTTAAAGGCATGCACACAAAAGAAAGCACTGTCATTTTAAAACCTTTATACCTGAAATATTTTAAATAATTTTATTATTTAGCTGCTGGTTTACAGAAAAAAAAGACATTATGTATTTGGAGTGTTTATTTATGGATACGTTATGCTTTCATTCTGTGCATGCATTGGACACATGCACTGGTTCATAGAGTAGCTTATGTCTTATCTGAAATTTCACTCTCATCTTTGAAGTCATGTTGCAATGTTAGAATCGTTAAAATGCAGTTTAATGCTGAAGCGGTTTTGGAGATTTATTTCCCTCCTGGATATTTATTCATGTTCCCTGTCTTTCAGGAATCCGACATTGAGAGAGAAAAGGATCTGTTGTACAAAAATCAGTTACTGCAAGATGAGATTGCCATGCTAAGACTAGAACTTGATCAAATAAGACTTAGGCATCAAGAGGAAGAAGGAAAATATTTAGAGGAAAATGAGACCTTGAAAGAAAAAAATGAAGATCTCAAAAAAGAACTTAAACTGAATGAAGAAGCCTTAACACAAACAGTTTTTGAGTACAATGGACAGCTGAACTTATTAAAGACAGAATCCGCAATGCTAACTTCCAAACTTGAGCAGACAAAAGAAAGCAAAGACAGACTAGAGACAGAAATTGAATCGTTTCGTTCCCGCTTGAACACTACTGTTCAAGAACTTGAACGTCACCAGTCATCAAAAAGTGATGTGGAACGAACATTTCAGAGAGAACGCGATGAATGGCTTCGCTTGCAAGATAAGCTCCATCATGACCTCTCAGATGTGCGAGAAGCCAACAAGAGCTTGTCTCAGCAGCTGAGTAAAGCTGAAAGCAAAGCTAATAGTCTAGAAAATGAGCATCACCAGTTAAGACAAACGCTCAGAGAAAAAACATTGCTTTTAGAAATGACACAAAAAGAATTAAGTCAAACCCAGTGTCAGGCAAAGGAATACGATCATGCACGACAACTTGAGAAAGACCAAGTAAACAAACTTACAATAAAGCAGGAATCCATGCAGGAGCGATTGGCCCAGCTCCAGAGTGAAAACGTTTTGCTCCGTCAGCAACTGGAAGATCTGCAGAACAAGGGGATCATCAAAGAAAAAGTAGTGAATGATGTGCAAGATCGGTTTAATGATATTTTCAACAAACTCAGAGCTGATACTGAAAAGCAAGTTTACCTAGTGGAAGAGAGAAACAAGGAATTAAATGCCAGGTGTATTGATTTAAGAGAACAAGTCTTCAAATATGAGACTGACAAGATAGAGAGAGAGGTAAAATATAGACTTAGAGCAATTTAAAGTTTTCCCATTCTTGAAATTATTTTGTGTTGTGTACCAGATATAAGCTATGTGCATGGGACCAGATAATGATGATTTGTTCTGGTTTGTTGTGTTTCTCTTGAAATCATGCAAGGTTTTGGTAAATGGGATGTTACTTCTCAGATCCGAGCACAGAGCATTAAAATCCTTTAATGATTTGAATAGCAATTTAAAATTACATTTCCTTCTTCCTAACAAGTCCAGAATCTTTGAGTGAGATATATATAGGCATGTGTGAAATAACTGCTTTATTCTTCATTTGTCAGTTACCGTAAGGTGTGTGTGAGGAGAGAACTCCAGCAGTACTGTCAGTCATTTTAATCCGTGAATTGCTGTGTATTCTTCATACCAAAGCAACAGGTTCCCTCTGAAAGTACTACATTTATATAACTGTATGAACTATCCAGATTTTAGTAAACCTAATAGGCCAGTATAAAGGCAGTTGTTATTCTAAAACATACTTATTAAGACAACTGTAAGACAATGAGATTCAACATATTCTTAGAGTATATCTAAAAAGAGCTTTTAGATATAGGTATTCATTTAATTATATTTGCAAAATGTAGAAATAGAACAAAGAATGATGTGATACCAAGTCTTGCCTTTGGTCAACAAAGTAGTATCTGCAGTCAGACTATGGCTCTTGCATCACAACAGATTTCTTTGATGATTGCAGTGTGTGCTTATGCATGGTTTCAAGAAGAACAATACCTAGATCTTTTTTATGTATTAGGAAACAGAAATCCTCATGAACAGCTGCTGAGAGTTTGGGGGTGGTCAGCTGAGAAAGATGGAGAGGTGATTACCTGTGCGCATGCCTGCGGGTGACAAACAATTTCACTTGGGTTCAATCCAAAGACAAGTCTAACTACGTAATCAAATAAGTCAAAGTAAAGGCATTTTTCATGTTCTTACAAGTTTATTCATGCTCATTTCATTAGGGCATGATCAGACAGCTGCAGCAGGAGCTTGCTGATGCTCTTAAAAAGCAGTCTATGTCAGAAGCTTCACTCGAAGTTACTACACGCTACCGCAGTGACCTGGAGGAAGACAAGCTGCACTTGCAAAAGGAATTGGAAAAGGCTAAAACCAAGGTACATAATGTCTGTAATTACATGAATAAATCTTAGGGTGGCTGTTAAAAGTAGGATTGGATGTTGTCCTAAAACCCCAGAAAAAAAATCAACAGGATAGATTCAATGATATGTGAATCAGTTGCATTGTTTTATAAACTTAGTGTCCATGTCTTTGACATGCGGACATTATGCCCTGAGTTGGACAAAATTTTTTTGTTTGCGAAGGTGCTTTGCACAATAAATTTGTGCGTCTATAGCTTCGTCTTTGGTTTAGCCAAGCAGATTGTCTGATTTCTGAAGAATGGTAGAAGTATTGGACTGCTGTGTTTGGACATTTTTATGCTGTCCTGCTTTACCCCTGCCCCCACTCCCCCCATCCTGCCCTGTCACCAGGTAACACATCAAATTCTGAATGCTTTTGTAACTTACCTTGAATTTTTCCCCTTCTTTGGCCCTGCTATAATTTGCCATCCTTAAATGGTTTTCCTGCAAGGGAAGTATAATATATTTCTGATTTAGGGACCTCTTTCACAATGTTTTTCCAAGGTATAGAGGTGTAGAAGCCTTGGAGTTCNGCAACAGTAAGAGAACAACACAGTGGGGCAAGGTGTCTGTCACTTGCAGGGATTGGGTGGAAACCGCAGGATAGATACACAGCCTTGTTGCAACACAGAAAATTATTATGATTTTGAAGCACGTTCTTGGTTTTTATTATTTTGCACTGTTCTTTTGGAATTGTTGCTCTGGCAGATTTTTATAATAAGACCTGTATTTCTTTTTAAGCCTTGAAATTGAAAACACCAGANCCAAAGAGCATCCTAAGTCACCAAAGGGGTTGGAGTGGCAATGTCAGTGCTTAGAACACTGCTCTAGGAAATCTGTGGAGGGTTGGGAGAGGCTGCTGTAGAAGATTAGAAAGTAACACAGCTTGTGTTCATTTGCTAGTAGAAGCAAAGCTTTGAAGGTACTTGAGATGATTACAGTTCTTTGGGCAGAGGGTATGGGCAGGTATCTGCAGCACGTGAATCCTTGGGCAGCAGCTGACTCCTCTGTATAAAAGCTCACCTGACGACTGTGGATTCTTTCTGTGGCTTTACAGTTGCGGGAGGTGGAAGAAAAATATCTGCAGTCTGAGCATTGCGTTCGTGACTTGAAGAGTGCCTTGGATGATAAGGAAAGAGAAGCAACAGCTTCTGCTCAGAAACTGCAGGACCAGCTGTTGGCATCTTCTGAGACTAACACTACTATAAAACAACTGGAAGAACATGTGCAACAGTAAGAGAACAACACAGTGGGGCGAGGTGTCTGTCACTTGCAGGGATTGGGTGGAAACCACAGGATAGATACACAGCCTTGTTGCAACACAGAAAATTATTATGATTTTGAAGCACGTTCTTGGTTTTTATTATTTTGCACTGTTCTTTTGGAATTGTTGCTCTGGCAGATTTTTATAATAAGACCTGTATTTCTTTTTAAGCCTTGAAATTGAAAAGACCAGATTGGAAGCCACTGTCCAGCAACAAAGCAATAGGATTGAAGCCCTGCAGAGAGACCTGCAAGCCTCTGCCTCAGTAAGCTGCTCATAAATTTCCCTTATGGTGACTCCTGAGCCTAGTTACCTATTTCTACGGGGAAATTTTAAGGTGAGGTTTCCCAGAGAGCCAAGGGGAGCTCAGTTCCTGCATTTTACCAAATAGAGGCTGCTCAGAAAGCAGTCTGCTATACTTCCCAGCCAGGTTTTGAAAGTTTTCCTGTGCTATAGCAAGTCAAACATAACGCTCTAAGGATTTGACAGCAATACAACTGGTGTAACTATTGTCTGCTTTAGACCCTTCATAACATCAGATGCTGCGTTGGGGGCTGTGATGTGTTTCATATAAGGTATTTGTCAAGTTAACTGGTGGAAAATCCACAGGGTATATTGATGCCAAGCCGTTTGCTGCAGAGACCTGGCTGACATCATGAGACTGAAACAAAAATTACATGTCCCAGAGCTTTTGCTGTGCAGAATTGCTTTTCCTTCGGCCACTTGCTGTGTGTCTGTTCAGAAACAGTGAAGAGGACTGCTTGTGGTATCTGCAAAGCTCAGTGTGAGCCTTGGAATTTACCACTGCTTCTACACAGTGTTTAATTTTAGCTCAGATAAGGTGCTAACATCTGCGGCCTGAATTAAGAGGTTTTTTGTTGTTGTTTTTTGTACTGTAGTCAGTGAATTAGGGTTCTTGTTATGACTGTAGTTGTCAATTATAGCTGAAGGTATTCTGAAAATCACTACGTGTGACAGTTGAACTTTGTGATGTACTGATGCTGTCAAGAGAAGTGGGAAGGCAGTCACAAATCTTTCCGCTTTGATTAATAGGGCATGATTTTCAAGTGTACTGGGGATGAGAAAAGCTTCTTCTGCCTGTTTTTGCTAAAGATTCTTTATATCCCACATGGTCTTTTCCCTCTCTCTCTCTCTCTCTCTGCACCAAATGGCAGAGGTGATAATTGCTAACAATTTTACAGTGGCATCAAACTAAGGCTGTTTTGATCATTGTTGCTGGGTGTAAGTACTGTAGGAATAAAGACGTGAAGAGGTTCTATGTAATGCTTATTTTTGTCAGTGAGGTGTAACTTCAATCTAGAAAGTCATAGTGTGCCTCCTTTCTTCTTGTAATGCTTCTATAGGTTCATAACCGCCTGGAAGACTTGATAACGAGCTTACAGACAGCACAGGCAGCTGCAGAGGACCACCACAAGCAGGTACATGACAGGCTTCTGTGAGTTTCAGTCTTTGAATTTTTTGTGTGTGGGTAATTAATGAAAAGATCATGTGGGCTGTGTAAGCACAAAGCTGTTAAATACCCATCTGGTTTTAGGGCAGGGCACCCTCAAGGGAAAAGGCTGTAAATTTCCTCAATTTCCTACTGCTGTGTTTTGTATCTGTGTTGTGGTGTGCAAGATAGTTGTGTTGATCAGTGTGATTTATCTGATGAATTCTCTTCCCCATCCCACCTGCAGGGAGTGAGCCAAGTAGCTGTGTAATGCTTAGCTGCCCACCAGGGTTAAGCCATAGCAGATGACTGATAGAGTGGATGTTGTGGACAGCAGGAAGATCTGTGGTTGAAAGTTGAGAGAGGAGACCAGACTTGACAGATCCGTATTATCTTTGCAATTTTGTCAGAGCTTGTCTTGAGGCCATGTCAGTTTTTGTCATAAGACCCAGTGTTTTACCTCTAATGTGAGGGCTTGAGAAAATCATACACCTTAAGGATTTTTTTTTATCTGAGACTTTGTGCTAAGTGTTTTTTCATTTCCTGTAGCCAGTAAACATCTCTTGTTTTTTCCTTTTTTTCTTTTGTAGTTTTCTTTTTTTTTCCTTAAAAAATGCCACTAAAAGCATTTAGTTAACTTCCAGTCTTTATACTTGAACTGAATCAGCAAGTTCTGTTCAACTCAAATGCATCTGTTAGGCAAATCTTTGTCCCTTTAGATAGAACCATCAATACCATTGTCAATTTCAAAACATTTTCTTCCTCTCGGGAGATGTGCAGCTGTTACAGAAGCCGTGAGGGTAGGGTATTTTCTGTGGTGAAATACACTAGAAATACATACATTTTAAAGTATGTCATGGACTCTGGAGAGCCTTTGGAAGAAAGCTACAGGGTGTGTGTTTGTTATTCCCCAAAGTCCAACCTCATCTCACTACCTGTATAGCATTCATTCTTTTTACCATCTTCAATTTCTCTTCTTGGTTATGTTTCCCAAGCTGTGTTTTACATTCCACATTAACATTAACCACAGACATTGGATGGGGAGAGGAGAGAGTTTCCATTTAAGTTACAGCTTTCTGTTGCTGTTTTTTCTTTACAATCACCTTAGTTTCTTCTTCTGCCATTGTTGCTTTTACAGGTGCAAAAGCAGAATGTGCTGGCTCTGACATCAAAGGACTTGCAGGGCATGTGGGAAGAGCAGTTTAAGTCAAGATCCAACCTCGAAGAGCGTGTTGCTCAACTTGATAGGGAAAAGGCAGACCTCTTTGAACAGGTAAATCCAGAAAATTCTCCAGAGACCTAAGCCAGTACCTGGGAGAACCATGTTAACCTTTTGGTCGAGTTCTTATGTAAAGAGCATTTCTTTATTACCCCTGCCATTTAGACTCTGGATATGTTGTGATTGGTGGATCATCCAGGAAGCAAATGAAAGCTATCTGGATGTCTTGCATAAGTTCTGGAGTGATTCTGTTTGAAAGAGTTCTCAGTATGGTTTGCATCAGTTGAGAATGTCAAGCAGGGCTGCAGGTCCCCAGTTCTTTCTTAGATTTCTTCTGGCCATCTTCTGACCCCTTGTTTTCTGGGCAGGGTTGAAGTATTTCATTTTTCCAGTGCAGTGCATGGAGGAGCAGCAGCATGTTTTCAGGGTAGTGGGTGCTTCAAAGCCTTGCAGAAAAACATACTGAAGGAGTTCTGGGGAAATGAACTAGTGCTTGGTAAACAAGAAATGACTGACAGTTTCGAAGGGGCAGTCTTTCCCTCCTCCTCTGTAGAGGAATAAAGGAAGTACAAAGCAACTAGCACATAAGTAAATAGCCACAAAGGAGAAGTGGAGGTAATGGCAGAAGGGAATAGAATATTGAAAAATTCCCAAAGATCAAATTCTGCCCGCTGGTCAATAAAAATCCTGTAAAAGCTTTAGATTGATCTGTATTCTCCCATGATAAGCATACCTACATAATCCTTGCTTTGAGTTGAGAACTCATGAAAGTAGTCCAGCATCTTTTCCACCTTTGTTTCAGTGGAGGCATCTGTTTTTGTTCTTCAATATTGGGCTGTTTGCTGTGAAACCTAAAGTGGAACTTGGCTAACAGATGGAGATGGACTGCAGCTTCTCTGTGGAGAACGCTAGAGACACATGTTGCGCCTAGCTGTTGTTCTTATGTTTTGTGTGTGTCATGTGTCTTTTCTGTTTTGAAAGTGTGAGAGTGAAAGAAAGAAAGTGAAGAAATTGATAGAGTTAAAGCGCCCAGTTGAACTCCGTCTGGACCAAGAAATGAGAAGAAACGTAGAATTGCAGAAAGACTTTAAGAGGTATAACTTTTTGATATAGTGAGGAGATATCCCTGAATAGAAGTCCAGTTTTATTGAACTGTAATGTAAGAATAGGTATACATCCTCAGTGAGCCAAGTGAAGTCTCGTGTTAGTCCCTGCAAGGTATGTCTGTGCATGAGCATATAGTTACAGCTCCAGGAGGAATTGCCAATCTAGGTTGCCCTGCAGTTCTCCAGGAGAGTGGGGAGGGGAAGGAAGTCTTCAGTTCATCTTTTCAGCTGAAATCCGGATGCGCCAGGTGATTTGTGGCACAGGAAAAGCAGGTTTTTTCTCAGCAATTCCTGATGCTGTCAAGTGTGTTAAAGATGAAGAAAGCTATGTCTGCACTCTTTACTTGAGAGCATATGGAAAAGGTTGATTTCCTGTGTTTCATTGTTTCCCAAACTGATTTGCTGTTTAGGTTGAAGAGACTTCTCAGTAGAGCTACGAAGAAAATAAGGGTGTATGAGGAGAGAGAAATGGAGTCGCAGCTTAATTTGAAGGGAGAAATGAAAAGCAGATATTCTGAAATGGTCAGTGAAGTTGATAGATTGAGAACAAAGGTGAGTTCTGCTTAATTTGGGGTTTGTTTGGTTGTGGTGTTACTTCTTTTCAAACCTGTGTGAAGCTTTCCCTGTGTTTCTTGTCATGTTGATGATTTTTTTCCTTGGCTGTATTTTAGATTTGATTGATCTCACTCAGTGCTTTTTCTACTGTTAGAGAAGCAGGTGACTATAACTAATACTGATGTAGTTGTCATTATGGGTTAAGATGCAATCCTTAAGTGCAAAGCAGCATCTGCAATGGCACTGGAAGGGCAGCCTGTCCTGCAGAGGAGGGGCAAGCCAAGAGTGGCAGCAAGGCTGGCAGGGTCCGTGACCTCACGGGCCAGGGAGCTGTCCCAAAGGCGCTCGCCAAGAAGAGCAGAACAGGTCGGTGACAGCAGGCGGGGTCAGCCAAGAGTGCAGAGCCCTAGGCCAGGCCTTAGGGACGGGCAGTTCTGCTGTTCCACCAGGATGTCACGGCCATGGGTGGGGGTCAGGGCCGAGAGCAGCGAGCCTCAGCTCAGGCCCAGCTGCAGCGTGAGGCTGCGGCAGCGTCACCTAGGTCTGACAGACGGATTCCTTCTCTGGAAGAGAGGGGAGGAACACCTGTTGCTCACACAGCAAGATCAACCCTTGAGCCCTGTCTCGGGCACAAGTTCAGCCAGAGGCAGTTGAGACTTCCCTTTTTCTGCAGAGTGTTGTTGCTGCACAGAGTACGATGAGGAGAGGTGACATAGGAAAAATGCTGCAACTTACTGCTCACAGGTAGCTGTTTCAGCCCATCTTGGTGTGGAGACCCAGAAGTATTGTTGCCAGAGGTGTTTTTGTGATTTCTCTGGCTGTTCAGTGGTAGCATGTAACCTTTATATACTTCTCCACTCGTTACTCAGATTCGTTGCTAGAGAAGCCACGTTTCAGAGTTACACTCGGCTTTAAAAGGCATCATTGTAGAATCAGTTACTGCCTTTGCAGTGACTCATTTTTAGTCCAGAAGCTAATGGCATTTTTGCATGAAGAACTGCAAAAGGATTCCTCAGGTTCCCATCCTATCACAAATGATGTGAAAGGTGATCTTGTTGGAAAACAAGAGCCCAGTTACATTAAGTTTCTAATACTGAGTATGCAGATGACAAATACAGTCTCCATGGCCAACCCCTTTAGTGATTTTAACAGAATTCACTGCCTTTAGATTCCTGTCGAGTTTCTTTTTTTTTTTTCCCTGTGTACAGGTTGCTGAACTTTCCCAGCAGCTGGACATGGAGTCTAAAAAAAGCATGCAGCTAGAAGCACAAAATCGGGATTTGCGAGAAGAGCTGTCTACCCTGCATGGGAACTGTGAAAAACTGGAGAAGAGCAAATGCCAGCTGAAAGAAGAGGTGGCAAAACTCCAACATCACTTGGATACTAACATGGTGGATCACAGCCAAATAGAACAGTATAAAAGGGAGGTTGAAGAACGAGCAGGCCAAGAAATAAGACAAAAACTACAAGAAGTCAATCTGTTTTTGCAAGTGAGTGACTTTCTGATGTGTGTCTGTAGGTACTATGGAAACTTTGGTTGTGAGCATCATTTTTTAGTGTTTTGCTTTGGGTGCCCGATTCTGTGTGTTAACGCTGTGCTGTGTCTGTGCCGAAGGGCAGTGGGAGAAGGGAATGTGGTTGGACAGGAGTGCTCTCCTGGTGTGAGATGTGCCGGCAGGTCACTGAATGAGCTTTTCCAAGGAAGATTTCCCCTTTGCAGTGCTTGGGGCTAGCTCTGTCCGCTGGTCTGCTTCTCGCTGTTTGTGCTTGAAGGGGTTTTGCACCTTCCAGCTGTCACGGCCAGACCTACAGGTCCGGCTTTGTCCTTGTGTGGGGAAGAGTGCTCACAAAAGAAGTGACTGAAATTGCAGGTGTGGAGATGGGGTGGAGGTGAGGCATCCTGCTAATGTCTTTGAGGAATCCTGTTCTGTATGCCCTGTCCTACAGAGGTAATGCCCTTTCATTAGTAGCTTTGAATAGTAGTACTAATTTGGGCTTCGTCCTGAGTGAAAAAAATTATTTATGGTGGTAGCTCCAGGATTCTGCCTTGATTGCTGATGGTAATGAGGAGGCACAGCCGCCTCTCTGAGCCAAGCTGGGCCCTTGAAATTTGGTACACGCATTTGACGGGTGGGGAGAAGTCTCTTTTTCTTTGTGATGGCTGAAGGTGCACTGTCTCCTTCAGGCACAGGCAGCCTCCCAGGACAGACTAGAACACATCAGAGCCAGTCACCATGCTTCACTGAGAAACCAGCTAAAAGACAGAATTAGAGATCTTGAATGTGAATTGGACAAGATAAAAAATGCCCAACAAGACAGTACTTTTCCAAAAGAATGTGCACAGGCAGAAGTGGAAAAGTACAAGGAGCTGTATCTGGAGGAAGTGAAAGCTAGACGATGCCTAGCAAAGAAACTGGAAAGGTAAGTCCATGGGTTTTTTTGGACCGTTAATAAGAGGCTTCCTTTTCCTCATGCATATTTCTTGTTAATTCCTCTTTTGCACCTGGCCATCATTATGTGTGAAAGCCTATGATGGCATGTTTGTGGGGATAGTGCCTTAAGACCCTTCCCATTTAGCAGGCCTTCATTTCCCTTTAGTGTTTCAGCAGGAACACCACTGATCATGGCATGAACAGGATACTTTTCAAGTTGATGTCGTTTTAACTGGCAGCTTTTTTTGCCAGTCTCTGTAATCCCCTCATCTTCTCTACAACAGAAAAAATGAACTTCATGTCCTTTATTGTTTGAATAAGGATAGGTCTCTCAGAGAACAGATTTCTGTTCTGTGAAGAAAAAATAGAAATGAGAAATTATCTTTTCTGTCTTCTGTTTAAGCAGTGGCTCTGAGCTTTGAGCTTTCCTTAGGAGGAGGGGGCCAGCCCAGAGTTGTTATGGAAGTGCCGTACCTTCCAGAAGAAGCTATGTAAACACGTGGCTTTCACAGAAGGCTTTGAAGCCCTCATGCTGAGCAGTCCTAAGCATTGGTAACACTTTGCTGCTCCCTGCACCTAGTGTGACTTCTTAGAAACAGGCCCTCCAAACAAGCTCAGGTCAAATGATGTGCTATTTTTGGAGGCTCTTAATCTCAGAAGTCAAATAATAGTCAAGGACCTGGAGGGTAACTTTGGGAAAGTGTTATTACCAAAGGTAACTGTTTGTGTGCTTCCAAACCTTTCAGAGCTAATGAGAGACTTGAAGAAGCCAACGCTAAGCTCCTCCGGGAACGCCATAAAAGCAAATCTTTAATCACAAGCAGCATTGTTAGTGGAGGTCTGGCTGCAACTCCAGTTCTGTATTCAACTGCACTCGGACATCTTGGCAACAATTTGGGACTGAACAGAAGTCTCAGTCTAGGAGGAAGCTTCCTAAGCCCAACTGAGAACACGTTATCCTCGAGAAACAGGGTTGCAGCCTTTGTGGCCAAGGTAAGCATTTTGAAATACTGTTCTTGACTGCTGCTGAAGAGTAGCCATATGCAAGGTTCTCCCTTTTAGCCTGAAGTTAGAATCCATTTATTGTTCCATGCTGTATCGTCTGATAGGCCAAAGTAACTGCTAATCCTCAGAACAGTGCACAGACGTACATTGTAAGGCTGAAGACTTTTGGTCATCAGGGTTGTAAAAATTTTCAAGGGGGTCAAAGGCCATAAAGTATTTAAGTCGAAGCAATGAACTGTGTCATGACATTCTTTTACAAGAGAAACTGTGACAAGGAATACTGTGGCATAGGGAGTTCCCAGCTAAGCTCAGCATGAAATTCTGATGTATGATTTGGCTGACCTGTTTAAAATGGCAAACATCACGTTGAGTGACAAATCCAATCAGACATCTCTGAGACACCTTTTTCTTCTTCCTTGATCTTCACTCTAGCAGTTTCTTCACAGAACTTGCTTTAGTATGTTAATACCAACAAAAGGATGCTTCAAAAATAGTATTATATGAATGGGATGGCATAACTTTGCTCTTAGACTTCAGTGCAGGACACATACTACACATAGGAGACATTTGTTCTTGTAGTTCCTGACGTGTTATTTCATGAAGCAGTAAAATTACCTACTCCTTGGCAAGTCTTCACAGCTTTCTGATTTTACAGCAATGCTGCAACCTCTGCAATACCTCCGGTCCAAGTATGCCCTGTAATTAGCAGTCAGTGTGATAACACATCCCTCACAGAGTGCTGAACATTATACCTTGAGATGTGAAAACCCCACACCAATAATTGTAATCAGTGGGAGACCCACTTAACATGGGATTGAAGCATGGCCAAGCTTCTCTGTTGAGTCACTGTATTCTGCTGTCGAGGGAATATGACAAGTATTTGTTCACTTTTGTTCCATCTCAGTTCGGTGGTCCCCCCCTCATTGGAAAGAACCCATTTAAACCATGTGTTCTACATAGGGTACCCGTTTTAGGAAAAGAAAGCCAAGAGAACAAAAGGGGCCACAGCAGCATAGGAAATGTGTAGCTGTGGCAGTTACAGAGATGAACTTCTCTGTGTAGCTGTGAATGCTCTTTTGAGGGCAGAGAGGTGGACAGACATTACTGGAAGAACTTGTGAGGTCATTAGTACTGTATCGTCTGCAAGGGCTGTTCTGCATGCAAGCACTAGAAAGGAAGGAACATTCAGGGACCCACTGCAAAAGGGAAATAAAGAGGAGACCGGGAGGGGTAGGGAGCACAGAACAGAGAGGGAAAGAAAGGACAGAGAGATGGGAGCAAGAAGTTGAGAAAAAGGCAAAAGAGGAAACCATTCCTCTTCTAGTCAAAAAAGCTGCCCTAGGTTAAAAGGAAAGGCTTAACAGTTGTGCCTTTCTTGGAGAAGAATAAGAAAAACAGACAGCGAAGGGAAAGAAAGTGGGAGTACTTGGTGCTTCTTAAAACTGAATTACAGCAGCAGTTTTCACGTAGTGCTTTCCATTTTCATTTTCCAGAAGACATTGGAACTCTCTGAGAATCTCAAAAGTTTTGTCAATATCAAGATAGACACCTTCATGGGTTTACTGCCTTCCCTTAAGTATATTACAGAAATTAAATATTTCTGCAGGCTATTTCATGGCTCATTGTTTTATACAGCTGCTAATAAATACAGATGTATAGTTCAAACTGCTGTATAGGCCTCTTCAATGTTTTGCGAAAAATGCTTCCAAATCCAGTTGTGGAAGACATTTGAGCTGATTCCAAGACAAGTCTGCATTAGATCTGCGAATGGTTCCCACTCAGTGTCCTGACTTCAACAGCAGCCATAGAGTTTCTTTCCAGAGCATGTGTGTCTCACAGCTTTGAGCATACTCTCAAGGAAGTTGTTGGACAATTATGTATGACAGTTCCTCAGTCTTCACTTACTGATGTCCAGAGGGGATTTGCTTCTTAATTTTGGGGCTTTCTTGTATACCAACATCTTTCCTTCCTAGTGCAGTTTTGTTGGTAGGATTGAGTCCTCTGAAGTTCTCTCTGCTCTTGATTACAACCTACCAAGACATTTAGTTTGTTGTCATCAGAGGAGCTGAGGATAATTCACTCATTATACACAGTTTGTCTGCTTGGGATTCCCTTTGAATTCTAATACTGTATCAAACTCTGAAGTTTTCTTCCTTGAATAAGGGTGAGTCAAACAACTGCTATATCCACATAAAACTTACCTATTTCTTACCACTTCCACCAGGCTCTCTTAAGAGAAAGCTGGAAATCTCAGCATGCCAGATTTCTCTCAATCAAAGCAGAAGGCTGGTGTCTGGGACTCAGATTTCCTGCTGTGAATTTAACCTCCCTCTTACTAAATTGAGCCACACATTCTGCTCTGGTACATCTTCCTGAAATCACCAATTAGGGAACAAATGAGACTAATTTTCATGGCACCGCCTGTAGCCTCAAGTACCTCAATGTTCAGTGTATTCAGGAAAGTCTTAAAACCTGGTCTTCCCTCTCCGAGTTATAAATAGCAAGTACTGTTAGTAGTCTGTGTACCAGAATTTGGAAGCTGGGGCCTCAGTGCATAACCCAAGGCAGGGAATGTCTGTCTGCTGCAAATGTTGCAAGAGGATTTTGGGACTCG
>VZTG01008566.1:286-15710 GCA_013397845.1 Melanocharis versteri | reverse complement strand
AAACTAGAGGAGAAGGCTTTTTATCACCCTTTCCCTGTTCAGTCAAAAAGTTCTGGGTAGCAACAGCAGTTGTGTGTGGAGTAGCAGAACTGCTCTGAAGTTGAGTTCCTAGACCCTGAGTGTCCTCTCATGGAGTCTTAGAGGATCCAGCTCTACTCTGTGCTCAAGAAACTCTGTGAGTAAGTAGTAAGTAAACATCACTTCCTGAAACAGAGTTACTGAGATGGTGACTGCTGCAAGTGACCCAGTATGCTACTGCCTGAAGAGCCAAGCAGTGAGAGGTCCTGCTCAGGACACAGACACTAACTTGAGGAATAGTGGAATTTACTATAAGGTAAAACTGCAGAGAATTCTGGAAGGATATGCTAAGCTAAGCAAAGCACATAATCATTAGCAAAGAATTATAAAGGACAAGCTAAGCAATGCACCTAATGATTACTATGAAATAGTGCCTATAGTGATTAAGAAAGATACATCATCAGTTATTCCAATATTTTACCATCATCCGAGTCTGAGACACCTCAGCTGTAGGGGGAAGCTGTCACAGTGAAGGATTGGAGAACCAAGGTAACTGGGAACTCCTGTGGTGCCTCCACCTTGCAGGCCACCAGGCTTCCCCAGCTTTGCTGTGACAGTAGCCCAGCTTTTATACTGTTAAACAAACAAGCTGGCAAACTGTGAGCTTTTATTCTCCTGTTGGCTTTATCCCAAAGCCTGGCCAGGGCTCAAGGAGGAACGAAGGGAATTGTCTTTGATCTTGTACCCCCTGATTAGGTCAGATATGGCCTCATCCAGTTTCTAGATGCAGAAAGGTAAATACACATTCTGCCAATAAATGCACACATATAACAATACTTTGTTAATGAGCAAATACATATAGATAACATTTGGTTGGAAGGTTCATCCATAGGTCAGCTTTGGCTCCAGGCCTATTGTTCAGGCTTCAGTCAGGGCCTGTTCTTCAGGCCTTGGTACTTCATGCCTTCTCCAGAGGGCTGGGGTGCAGGAGAACAGTGGAGACACTGTCAGAGTCCTCAAAGGTGTATTTTCATTCAAAGGGCTTTTCATTCCTTTTCAGAGAAATCCATGTGTTGGCTTTATTTCCACCTATTTCTCTTTCCTCGGGCAGAGATGAGAATCACAAAAAGGTTACTGCAATAAATAAGAGGCAAACAAGCTTTTTCTTCTCTTGATTCATTCGTATGTGTTGCAGAGGGTCCTGTGGACCTTCTGGTCATTGTGAAGGCTTCTTAAACCAGGGAAAGTGGTTTCTTCCAACACCTCAACTACTCTGGCTTTGCTTAGGATTTAGTCCTGCTTTAGGTCATCTTTTGGTCTAGGCTTTAGATTTCCTGCTTCCTTCCCCTACCCATGTCTCATTTCGTGTTCTGGAGAGGTCCCTTCTCCCCAGGATTTCACTGCTGCTTGTCCATGCTTGAAAAAAACTTGAGGCTTGGGAGGAGTTGTTCCTTTGGCACCACTGAGAAGAGTTTGGCTCCATCTCTGTGACTGCACCCACCAGGTGGTTAATACACACAGATAAGGTCACCTGAGCTTTGTCTACTCCAGGAAAGAAACAGTCACAGATCTCTCAGCCTTTCCACATAGCTCATGCGGTCCAAGGCCTTCAGCATCTTCTTGGCCATCACAGGCCATCATCTCCATTTGGGATGATATTTTTAGGTTTTAACATGTTATATGTGGGGTGTAAGAATGTTTTAGGGGTTTTAGCAGTTACATGTGGGTCGTATTATATCTTAACTGTGTATTTGATGTATAATTCTAGGTACGACAGGAACTGGATGAAAAAATCACTAAGGAACTGAAAGAAGGTAATGTGGCATTACTTTAGGAGTTGCTTTAAGGAAAAAGGAGACTGCTTCTAAGTCTCGACAGCTTTCAAGCCATTATTTTCAACTTCCTCTGCAAAGCACAGAGTATTTTTCTGCTAGCTCTCCAGTTTAGACTTGAATGTGAAAAATTCTGCTTCCCAAAATATTGCATAGAATGTTACGCACTTGCCTAGAAAAAAACAAGCAAAAAGAAAATGTGTTTCTTCCTTAGCTCTTCCCATGTTATGTGTCCTTGGAAATTTTAAAGTGTTGTTCAGGTTTGCAGACTCTCAAGTTATGTAAAATGTTCTTACAGTGCCTTATTTCTCCCTGCCTGCTGTAAAAGTAACATAAGGAGTGTTCTGTCTTTTCCCCCCAGCCACTGCTGAACTTGAAACTGGATGTGCTGGATCTTCAAAAAACCTTCACGTGGACCAGGATCCCCTTTGCAGAGCCATAGAGGAGTACCGTGATGTTTTAACCAAAAATTACATGATTTGAATGAAATGCTGTGGAAAGGCTCTGGACATTTTTTGGTTTTATAGAGCATAGGTTTCCCTTCTCCCCAGTTCAAATGTGAAAACTTGTTTATTGCAGATATCAAACGCAGTGCACTCACCTGTTGGGTTTTTTCTGCATAGATGGTTTCTTTTGCACTCACAGTAAGAACCACATCCGTTTTTTCTGACCAGCAGATTGACTGATCTGGATTCTTGAGCTTGACACAACCATCAGAAATGTTTCCTATTACAGTGGTTTCATTATGTTGCTCCACTCATGTTCTGTGTTTTAACGCAAGCGTTCCCTTTGTTCTGTTTAATCCTTTCACTCACTGTGTTTGTGAGTTCTCCAGTGTTACTTTAATGCTTAGGACATCATTTGATGTGCTGTGAGCCTGGTGCTTCAGTCCTGATACAGTGACTGATTTCTGCTAATTGACTTATAGTGGTGTCCAGGCTGGAGAAGAGGGCACTTTACATTGTTGTCACTTTATGCAACGTAGGTTTAAAATGACTGTGAGTGTGTAGTAGTGCCAAGACTTGTTTTATGGTCTTTTTGGTTTTTTTATTTTGTATCACAGAATGAGTGAGGTTGGAAGGGACCTGCAGAGGCTATTTGTTCTAGCCCTCCTGCTCCAGGAGGACCACCTTTAGCTTACCAGATCTGTGTTGGCTTTTGAATTCCTTCAAAGAATGGAGACTCCAAAGCCTCCATGAGCAACCTGAGCTCATTATCAGTCACTGTCACAGTACACTTGAGTATCATGAAGGATATTCAAACTCAGTACCTCTCATGGTATTGATTTCTGTATTAAAAATTGCTGCAGCTTCAGACCTCAGCAGCTCTTGCATCAACACCTGTGGTGTACCTGAAAACACTTCTAGTGGGAGGGGGAAAAAAGAAACATTATCAGTTTTCCTCAGTACTCTCCAGAACTTGTGTGATAGGATAGCCAACCTTTTTGTTGCTGCTGCTGCTATGGTGTCTGTAGCCCAGATGTGGTTGAAAATTGATAGCAACCATATAAGCAGTTTTACTTATTTCAGGGAGTGACCAGTTTTTAATTAAGATGTGAGTTGTCATTTCCCATCTGCAGAAGTCACCAGCAGAGTATAGAACAAAGTCCCCATTCCGGAAAAGTAAAAATTATTGTACTGAGATCAATCAAGAGTTAAAGCATTTTAGGGTTTTACCCACTGTTTCAAGGACTTGACTTAACAGATAGTGAGAAAAGCATTAAATGCTGCTGTGACACTCTTCCTTTTTATATGAATACATTTTTGTGAAGCTATTACACTGCATTTAATTGAACTTGATATTTAATAAACTTCACAATCTAGGACATGGCTTTGTTTCACTGTTCCCCTTCTTGAAGAATTACTTTAAACATGCGCCGAACTTAATCGCCTCTCTTAAATTACTGTATTGCTTTCCAACTTTATTCCAAAATAAAATCCTGCAGCTTCATTTTGCCATCTGGATCTAAGTCGCTGTGAGAAAAACCAACTTTCGTTTTGAACATAGAAGACAAGATGTGTCGATGTTCTGGGCATGCAATCAGGAACAAATAAAAGTATGTACCAGAAGTGCAGGGAAAAGAGATTGCTTTTGGCTTTTGTAACTCACCTGTACTTCTCTATGTCTAGATTATCTTCACTGATCAGGCCCTTTTGGGTCCTGTACTAGAAGCTTTGTCATCCTAGAAGTTTCTTGCTTCATTCAGTTACTAAGGCTCAGGTGGCCCATGGCAGAGAGCATGGAACCTTCAGTACTTTCCGTACTTTCATAACTGATGCTCAGCTGCTTAAAGGCCCAAGATGAGGGAGAGCTTTGCTCAGGCACACCTGTGTGCTGAAGAGTTGCATTAGCAGTAGGGCAGCCTGGTAATTCCCTTTGGCTAAGGGCCATTCTGCTGGCATCTTCACTTTGCTGCTGAAACTCAGAAAAAGCATAATTAGAACCAAACTCTAAACTATTGACACATGCAGTGTGGTTGTAAAGCATTGTACATGTCTTATCCACAAATGAAATGGATAATATAAACATAATAATGTTTGTCTGTCGTACTGCTTTCTGCATTGTCTGGACTTCTGTAAAATGGTGAAATCAGAAATTGCAGCATAAAACTCAAAATTACTTGATGTATGTTATAAATGATGCAAGAGGTTAAACTAGTCTCTAGAAAAATCAGGAAGCTGTCCCCTTCACCCACATAATAATCATCTCTTAAATTATAACAATCACTCTGTTCCATTTCTTATCAGAGACTGTTTCTACTTGGATCCTGACAATTTTAATTGAATGTGAGCTGATGACTTTTCACAGAAGCTATGTTGAAAATCAGAAGTGCAATTCCAGAGAGTGATCCTGGACTATAATACTTTATTATAGTTACACAAAATCTTAAGCCTGTCTTTTTGAAGTCCTTGACCATTTGCACTTCCTAGATTTAAGCTGCACTTACACCTGACTCTTGTATCCAGGATGAGTTAGGACAACCTGTAGAAGAAACATGGCAGAAAGCAAGAAAGCTGTTTCCGTTCAGCATTGATGAGCACACGCGTTCATGGATTTTGCACTTGCACTTTAATCATGGAAATTGTTCTGCACGCTCCTATTGCTAATGATCTGATTGTTAGGAGAAGGGCTGGCCCCAGTCCTACTGACTGTTTACATCCTAATGTGCTGGTTTTTAAATCTGTTTCCAAACTAACTGAGGTTCTATTGTGTGATACTTCCTCCACAGCATCACACATTTTCAATCAGCATCAGCTCCTTAGCCATAATCACTTCCTGCCTTGGCTTCTGTTCAGTCCTGTAACTCAGTGCAAAACAGAACTCCTGTACATTTGGTCTGTATGCATGAAGTGGTACAGATGAGGTGGTATTTACGTGGCAGTTGGCAAGAAATGGTTTTATTAATTGGAAATGCTACAAACCAGATTTGAAACAGTTATAGAGAGCTAGGAAGTTTATTGCTGCATGTTTTTTCCTGGTCTTTTGCATGCATGCTGCTTTGAATACAATTTTGACAATCTGTCCCCTGTATCCAAGGACTCTGCATCACACACACGTTCACCAATGTGAATGCTGCAGATCCCAGCCATACACCACCAGCAGCTCTGGCCCATTTGCAGAAACATGGCAGCATTTATGTGCATACGCATTTCCATCTGCATCATAAACAGAGTTAAAGTCTGAAAATTACACAAGTGAGAATTCCCAAAAATTTAAGCACAAAAATACAAAGCAATAACCATAATTTAAAAGTAACATTTTAGGACAGGAAGCTTCCATATAAAATTCCAGTGCCTTAAAATATTTCTGAGTAGAAAATGTTTTCTCACGATTTCTCAGCATTTCTTATAAGATGATTTACATAGATACAATAACTGAATCTGTGTTTAAGATAATTTCACTACAATGACCATTGCTGTAAAGCCCAACTTTGTTCATATTCAACCGGTTTCCATCCTCGTTACTTCTATTTTTTATGCATTAGAGTATTTCAGATCCAGCTTCTTCAATTTCTCCACCTGGATAATTTCCACTCCCATTTCTATGCAGAGCACTGTACTCATCACTGCTGGATTCAACACTAACTAGAGTATAAAACAAGATGGCAGGAAAGGCATTAAAGAGGTTTTAGCAGACAAAAGCAGTACATGCACATGTGCTTGTCCTCCCTAAAGTAATGAAAGCCTTTCATCTAAAAGTGCAAGTAGCAGGAAAGAAGTTGAGCACTGAGTGAAATCTTTTGGTATCTGGTGGCACTGTTAACTGATATAAGGCTCAACAGCAGCAGCACTTTGTTCCAAGCAAGTTCCAGAGCTCCTGGAACATGCTGCAAGGCTCCAGGAAGGAACATTACCAAGTAGATTAGTCCTGCTTTTAGGGCTAGCAAGCAGGTTTTGGCAAAAGTCTGAATGCTATTGTGTATTCAGCTTTGATTTTCACCTGCGTCAGTGGAGCTTTTATTTCCTTCAGGGAAAATGCTGCTGATGTAAGAAATATCAGAATTTCTGCCTTTACTGTAAGAATTACAGAAAAAAAAGGCCCCTAAAAAGGACCCTAAGGAAAAATATAGCATGCTGAGAGAGGCTATCAGGAACAGGATTTCCAGAACAAATACCTGGCTCTTTACTATCTTCTGTCATGTATTTTTAACCTAGGTCTGGTCCAAGTTTTCCCTCCCTCACCTCAAGAATCTTGAATTTCTGGCAGATACGGGTTTCATAGTTACTTGTCCATGACTACCTGATACTTGAAGTTATAATGCCTTATTATTTAAGCAACAGAGAAGCTAGAACTAATTGATATGACACAGATTTTCTGACTACTGCAATTTATACTTAATCCACCAAATTATTTTCATTATTCTTATCAATAAATTGCAGTTTTCTCAATTGGAAAGCAGATATAAGAGTCCATTAGTAAAATTAGTAGAGTAGCATACACAGGTGCCAAAAATGTATCATAGACCAAATATAACTAGCAAACACAGATCATCTCGGTGTTTTAGCTGGCATAACTCCCATTCACAGTTTCCAAGTCTCTTCAACTGAGGCTTCTCTTTCTTGAGAAGTGCCTTTGTGTTCATTGTAATTTGATTCCTAAAGGACCCACAGCTCATGACCTAGTATTCATCATGTTAACTATGGAATAAATTAAATCCTTTCATACCAATGCATGGAGAACACAACCCTGGTACTTAAGGATAATTTCTGTATTAATCTGCACAATAAACTTCTTAGCAGAATGCAGCAGCATGCAGCAGAGGCTAAGAGGTAGAATTACGTTGCCACAGGTACAAAACACCCACTCAGGCACACAGATCTGGTATATTTGCTATGAAAGTAGTATGGCACTGGCCATGAGATAAATGCATCCTACCATTAACCTGCACTTTATCTTCAGTTCTAGCACAGAGTGTTTTATGTTTTATCTCAGCTGTTTACTTACAAAATGGATTGAAGAATAAACACTACCTCCAGGGCTAAGAACAACAGGCTATAGTTGATAGCAATGGTCAAGTTGTACAGAAATTCTCCACTGTTGGATTACATCCTCAAAACAGTATCCATGTTCTTTCAATCCAGTACAGCCAGTAACCCACTTGTAGGCCACGCAATATTTGAAGCACTTTGATTGCAAATATGTGAAAGGGACATGGAGGTACTTAATGTGGATTGCAGTTAGAGAAATTGCCCTTGGACCACAGAAGGTAGGTTCTGTGTTTCTTCATGCACACCGAATTAATTTACTTAATCTCTTTATAAACCAGCTCATTCATTTCACTGGAGGAATTCTTTTCCACTACTAGTCAAGAGTTGTCCTTTCACTCCAAGATCTCTATTAACCAAACAAAAGGCGGAAGTGGCCAACCTCTAACAATGCAGGAAATTTAATGGCATATGACAATTACCTCCAATTCAGCATTACTTCCTTTTGGCCTTAGTATCACCTTTCTCTGCCCTTCTCATTTTTGTATAGTATGTTTACTACTCTGCAAGGACTCACCGCACTTTGCTGAATATCACTTGTTATTTACTGAATCTTTAATCTAGGCTCATTGCAGGAAGACAGTTTCAGGAAAAAGGTATTTGTGATCTCAGCAGGGCTCTTCATGTACCCAACAGAACCAGCTGACAGTCGTAAGGCACCAGCAGTCAGAACTCATTCAGAGTGCCTTCAGTTCCGAAAAGGGAGTTACTCTTTTTTTGTTGAGAGTACTTTTCTCTCCCGGAGAGTACTTCTCTCTCTCAAAGGCTTTTTGCAGACAATGCTACTTATCTCCCAGGAGAAATTTGCTTTGCTACATCTCTGCAATCAGTGTTAAACAGGAGAACCTTCATCCCAGCCAGGTGGCACAGCAATCGGCATAGCCCTGCTCAACACAAAACTATTATCTGTGGTGCTCTTTTCCCATTAGATCCAGTCCTCTTTCATACCTCTTCAGCAGCTGAGGAGTTAAGTTTTGCTCTCAAAAATTCAGCTCTACTTCATTTGCTCTGTTGTACCTGTTTACTACCTTCAATGTGCTCGCAACACTGACTGCAGAGTTCCCCTAGTGTGAAGACACATACACAGCCTTTACATGTGCTGAGCTTCCACCCTACTCTTACTCTGGGGACTAATGCTCGCTACCTTTTTTCCAAACCACTAATACTAGGCCATCATTCTACATCCACTTTGTGTTTTCAATCCCATTGATTTTTCCCATCTTTCTTCATTTATGAAAACAATGACATAAGTTACTCTCATTGGTGATCTGTTTTTAAGCTTGGACTGCACTATAGGCTTGATTCAATGAAAATACTCTTTCAGACTGGTTGTAATTCAACTTCATGCATGAAATGCTGTTTTACTGAGTGATTTCTCTGCACCATATACTTACAGGTACCTAGTTAGCCACTATAGCTTAGAGTCTCTGAAAGTTCACAAAGCTTTAACTGCATCTTACAGTTTTTAAAAGAATTATCAAGTCCTAGATTTGATTTCAAGAAATCCCTTCTGACTAGGTCTCCTGGCTTTGATCCCTTCACCATTACATCCGGAAGAGGCTTTGGTCAAATCCAGACCAAAGCCAGTGACATCAAATTGAAAGAAATGTCGGAGCAGAAACTGAAACAAAACATGAGCATAGGCCAAAAATCACAACTCTGAAAAGCGTTACACTGCTGCTAAGCTTGAAGGTAAGCAACCTCCACAGTGTCAATTTTAAGGTTTTAGACAGAACTTTGCTTCTGAGCAGGCTCCATCCTGGCAGAGGTGGAGACAATCTCAAGCAGACCTGAGCTGGCCATCCTTTGCCTGTCTCATTGCAGAACAGTCAATTGTACAGTCAACTGCCTATCATCAACCCATTTGGGCTTTGCGCAGTCAGTTTTTATCAGGATCCTTTTAGAAAAGGGAGTTTATATTTTTCTTTCTCAGTAATCCCTTGGAGAATGCCCTAGGTTTAGGTCAGCCTGTAAGTGCAGACACACTTTCTTCAAGCTGTAGCTCCCCACCAGCCTACACACACAGGTTCACAGGCTCAGAAAAGTAAAAGCAACAACTGAGGTCACCCACTTGAAAGAAAAAAGACAGGGTTTGCAAACTGCGTTTTAAACACCTTACTCTGCAAAACTATCATTTTCCAGATCATGGTTTTCCTGCTTCAACAACTGAATTCTCATCTGGTCAGTCCCTTGATTTTACTGATCAACTTCACTGCCAATGTTCCATAGCTTTGCATCTGAGATGAGCACTTCAAGATCAGAGAAAAGTTTCAGCTCACATCAGCAGCTCGTATTTTAAATCGTCAGGCAAACACAGGACCAAGGAGTTGCATTGCAAATGATGTGTTTGAGGTAGAAGGTCTTCCACATGCATTAGCATTTCATGACTAATCTTCAAACATAATTTCTCAGCTATAAGACAACATATTTCCATGGTTTTTCCAGTTGCTACAAGTAATCAATCCATGTGTTTCAACTGTAACTCTCCCAATACATCCAACACTAAGTAGTGCATTAAAAATCTGCTCATCCTGACTCCACTCTTTGCCTCTGCATTTTTTTGCTGAGCTCTAAAATACCTAATTTAATAATCTGCTTTATTTTTTCTTTATCAATACAATTCAGTTCCTATACTTGCTTTTCTCTTGTGCCAGTTATCAGCATTTCATTAGCAAAAAGGCTTTTTTGTTAACTGTTTAATGAAACTGATTCTCATGACCTAATGAGTCATAGCCAGACTTAGTACTAACTTTTGGTAATCACAGGAAAACCCTAATTTGACTTACTCAATGTCTGCTCAGCAATTCCTGGAAGAAATGTGGACATAAAACAACACATTACTAGATCACAAGATGGATAGAGGCAAAAAAAGGTTTGCTGGGCTTCACATGCTCCACCAAGAACTATCTGAGAAAACAAGCTGGAAACTACAAGAATTGAGAGACACATTTTATGGAGAACAAATATTTTCATTTCAGTGTATTTGGTTTCCAAACAGTGAACTTGCAATGAAAAGTACCAAATCCCACTTAATATTAAAATCAGTATAAAAAACCCAGATATGCACATTAAAATTCCTTTTTTGTTTGTTTTGACAGCACATTTATATACAGGAGAAAAATACTGGACCTGTGGGACATTGGAGAATAACAGAAACAGTGTTGTTCAAGAGTACAGACTTCTTCATGCTGATGTGGCTTCAAACACGCTACACTGCACAGAGCTTGTCCCACTTAGCCTGGCTGTGGCTGATGTGTAAGAGGTCTACATGTGATCATTGTTACATGGGATCCTTATATTCAATATTAAAGCAAATCTCATTCAAAATAAATAATTTACCCACCTAAAGTACTTCTGTGTCTTCTGAACTACATTCTAAGACAACAGTTACACATTTGCAAACACACAATTTTCTTTATGTAGATCTTACCCAAATTTTGAGCAACACGACAGCTGCTGAAAGGTGAAGATAGAGAATGAGTTCGTCTGGAATTTAATGGGCTTCAAATAAATGCGTGCATTTGGGTTTTTTGTTCCTGCTCAAAAGTCTGTTTCTCCAGTTCGTCTACCAGGATTAAGGCATTAGAAACTCCTGCACTTCCAGTACAGTCTTGGGGACTGAACAACAAGGTCTGACACCACAAAAAGAAGTATTATGTGCATAAGTCATTAATTTGACTGTGAAAGCTTTTAACATTCTTCCTTTCTACGCTACACACATACACAAAAAAACCCAATTACAAAGAACAGTTTTCTACTTATAGCCATGACTACATTTAGAGATGGTTACACTGACTGTTACACATCTACCTTCAAATAATCCTGGGTTAACATGAAAAACCTTGGTTTACCTTTAGGAATGAGATCTCATTTTAAAAACAAGTATATATACACAGGATCAGGACCATCACTGATAGTGATTGCATTTTCCAGTAAAATTATGCAGCATGAAATCCCAAAAGAAATTCAATGAAAGTATCTTTAGCAAAACGTAGAAACTTTAATTTACATGCAAAACTACACCACATTCATAATAAAAAACTGGTGACTAAAGAAATTAAACACAATTTGTAAAAACTGTCCACATTGCTAAACAGGTCTGTACAACCAAAGATTTACAAAGTCCCTGTGCATTTTCACCTTTTCAGTGCACAACTGAGTTTAAAGGTTCTGCTCGAATGTTCCCCAAGTCAAGAGCTGAATCTGTCTCTTCGTCAATTTCACCAATCACAGCACTGCAATAAAAAAAAAAGATCAGGTTATTATTTGTTGAAATCAAATCACACAGTTCTAAAACGTAAGCTGTATTTTATTTTCTAACAACCCTTACTTGCTGTTGAACTATACCGACCTCTTCTGATTGATGCTACATATTCCATGAAAGCTTCTAGTGATGCACACTGGAATGCTCAAAGTACTTTGTACCATGACTGTTTCTCTCCTTTCATTTTTCAACAGCTTCCCTATTTCATGAGAGTCCCCTATTTTGAAGTTAGTTACTTAGCTGTTGATTCTCTTTACTTCTTCCTATAAGGATGCTGAATTTCAGCATGTTAAAGAGTTGCATGAATACAGAATTATTACTCGTAATAAATATGTTTGAGTTTGTTAAGATTGCAAAAAAAATTGTATTTCCCAGAAGCATATTTTGAATATATTTGGGTAATGTGGCTGTATGATGATGTCTTTCATCATACATTTCAACTATATGATGAAACAATGAAGTAGTAAACAATTACTTGTTGTTTTATACCAATTTTTACTATCTGAATGAAAAGCTACTAGTAGAGTGGCATGCATAGTCCCACCTTTGTACATGTGTCAAATTACTTTTTCTTAAAAGCTTAAGTCAAAAGTGATGAATGCCTTCAGAATGATCCACTTTCTCAATGATGTTAGATAAATGCACCTAGATATCACCTTAAGCCTTGGCATTTTGTTGTACAGAAGTATCCATTAGAATTAGAAAATGAAAATTCCTATCCAGGCTCATGTATTGGTCACTGCAACATACTCTTTTTCTAGCGGTGATAAAAAAATAATCTTACTTTTGCCATCAATTTCAGAATGCTGCTGCAAAACTAATCTTCCTAGCTGGCCCACTTACCAGGCCTTCTTTCCACTTCTCTTGTAACCCTCCCATGGGTTTGGCAAACCAGCTACTTTTCTCTGCACTCAATGAGCTTTTACCCTCATTTTGTAAGGGAATTTTACATCAAATATCAACTCATACATTTGACATGTCACTACATTGGCTTCAACACTTGCTACACTGTCAAGTCAGAACCTTCAAGGATTTTCCAGATTATAAAGTGCTCTCTTTGAACATCTGCTCTAAAGAAAAAAAAAAAGCTGTTGAAAGTCAACTTTGTATACCAGATTGCTGACTTTTTGCACACAAGTTCTATCTCATTTTTCAGTCATTATTCTATCTTTTCCTTCATCATTTCTCAGTCTGTCCTTGTAGGAGAGATGCTCCAGCCCTTGGATCATCTTTAATCTCAACATTACAATGCAATCGCTTCTGTAAAAGAAGTGTACATGTTTGCTATTTAACACAGAATCACAGTCATTTAGAGGTTTGGAAAGATCAAGTCCAAACATTGACCTACCACTGCCAAGTCCACCACTAAACCACGTCCCTAAGTGTCACTTCTACACATCTTTTTCACACCTTCAGGGATGGTGACCCACCTTTGACAATACTTTCAGTGCTACCCACAAAGATGCAAGGAGTCTGGGACTATCAAGATTTATACAGACTATAGATCTATAAATATACACACACACAAACAGACGCGCAGGCACACACAAAGTTTGTATGAAAAGATTTAAACAAGAACATGCTATACTTACACGTTATCACCTCTTACAATGTATAAGCCCAGCACTACTTGCTCAACCCCTTGTGAAGAACTGAACACTCGTTCATGGCTTTCGTCCAAAATCAAGTTTATGGTCTGATCAAAACCTTTGAGTGTTCCCTGAAAAAAAAGCACAAAAAAAATCGCACTCCCATTACCCGTAAAATTTTTCATCTTTGCTGTAAAGGACATCTTAAACAAAGTGACAAAATAAAGGTACTACAGGTTTTATTCTTTGGCTTGAACACAAACAGCTAAAGAATGAAATTTTAAAAGCAATAATCAATTTAAGAAAAGCACACACGTTAATACGTGTGTGTTCATGCTAAAAGACACAATAAGCTTTAGCATTAAAAAAAGTAAATTTTCCAATTTATCAATGATGTTCCTCTAGATGACTAATTTTGCTATTTCTACACTGGTTTTTTTTGTATGGAAGTTTCCAGAAATTAAATAAATAATTAGACAAAACAAAGAACAGAAAAATTGGATTCTTGTGGTCAACCATACTGAAGCCATTCCTAACAAGCAATTTTAAGCGGTATCTCTTTGAAGGAGATTACCTTGTGTTTACTGAATTATTTTTAAAAAATAACAGGATTTTTGTGGCACTTAAGTACACGTTTGGAAAACTCGTAACATAAATTTACCATCACAAATTGATTAAGAAATTCAAACTCACATAAAACAGCCCTTCAAACAGTCGTAATATGCATTTATATCATCTAACAATGAGTCATATATACCAACTCCATCCAAATCTATTGACAGGAAGTTATCCTGTAGCACAAACACAAAGTTTACCAGACTGATTTCAGCCTATCAGATTTAGTGAAGCCAATAGTTTTCTATTTGTTCTTTCCAGAGGCTGCACAAAGCTAAGTGCAGACAGAAAGACACAATCCGCCCGCAACGATCATTCTATTAAGTTGCACTCAAAACACAAAAGAATAAAAGATGGGGGGGAGCGATGCAAGGGAAAAAAAAAAACCAAAACACAGAAGCAATAGAACAAAAAACATTATACAGTCTAATGTATTAAGTTGGTTTATCCCCAGGTTTTCAGGTATTAACAGAAGCCCACAACAATTCTCCAGAAATCCTCCATCTGATGTTTTTCTATAGCCATAGGGAAGAAATGGTTTTAGTATGAAAGTTGAAGAGCTTACAGAACAAAGAAGACATTTTAGATGGAAACTAAATTACTGAAAAGAAGAATGCATTTTTTGTGCATTCCCACAGGAAAAGCCTTTTGACAAAAAGGCCAGAGCATCTGCACAAACAAATTTATCAACAGAAAAAGCTCACATGACATGCAAGAACCCGGAAGTGTTTATAAAATTCTTTTTTAAGCTTTATGGCAATTATTCTATACTATATAATTAAAAAGTCTGAATATATGAGACTATCCTAACAGAGCTTCTTTATTGCCATGATGGAAAGTCTTTAAGGGCGAAAATAAAATGTTAAAAAATATAAGTCTTACCACAATCATTCTTCCATCAGAAGTAATTACTGCAACAGTACCTGATATTTCATTAAGGAAACATTTAGTCATATCTGAAATAGAACCATTAACATCTCCTGAAACGTTCATATGTAATATAGGTTTCATCAGCCATTAAGAGCCTAAAAAGCCCATCAGCACTTTTTTTCAAGCAGCATAGTTGACAGTAACATTTGACAATATAGTATTTTTCATTAACACCTCCTTGCAAGTTTCTCTTCACCCAACCATGGACAGTCATACACGAACACGAAAAGCATTAAAAACAGAATAAAGATTTAAGCTCACCTCTCTTCCCATTACTAACAACACTGCCTCAAAATTGAAACAACAGTTTTATAAACACTTTAAGTCCTTAAAAAACAGGTCTGCGGTGGTGATCTAGAGGCTAGAATTCTGCATCCCTTCTTTCTGAAGATCTGATTATCCCATTTCGATGATCATGTATGCATCATCTGGGCTAATTCTGGGTTATTATCTTACTGCTTGTGAATAAAACTGAAAATGTCCATAGGTTACAAGAAGCACAAAAAAACTAGCACCAAAAGCGTTCCAAGAACCCCAACTCACGGGTTTTGAGCAAGGGATGCAAAGCGGGTGTCTAAACGCATGCTAACAGCCCTTTATGGGAGCAGCCCACCGCGAATCTCGCTCATCACGGGCAAGGCTCAGCTCGGCAGCACTGGGTGCTGTGAGGGACGCTATTCTCCGGGTAGC
>VZTG01008564.1:10363-35897 GCA_013397845.1 Melanocharis versteri | reverse complement strand
CGGGGAGAAAACCGCCGTGGTGATCGACCTGGGACAGGCCTTCACCAAGTGAGTGCCCCGCGCTGCGGCTGGGATTTGGGAGTGTCCGGTCTGGAGGAGAGAAGGGTCCGGGGAGGTGTTAGAGCCCCTTCCAGTGTCTAAAGGGGCTCCGGGAGAACTGGAGAGGGATTTTGGACAAGGGATGGAGGGACAGGACAAGGGGAATGGCTTCCCGCTGCCAGAGGGCAGGGGTAGATGGGATATTGCGAAAAAATTCTTTCTGGGAGGGTGGGGAGGCCCTGGCACAGGGTGCCCACAGAAGCTGTGGCTGCTCCATCCCTGGCAGTGTCCAAGGCCAGGTTGGATGGGGCTTGGAGCAACCTGGAATAGTGGAAGGTGTCCCTGCCCATGGCAGCGGTTGGAATTAGATGTTTTTTAAGTCCCCTTCCAAATCCAACCGTTATTCCAAGAATGATTATGTGGGGTTTTCCCCTTTCTGAGTTGATCTGTGTGTTGTGGAGCTGGTAATAAACAACCTTGGTTTTTAGTCTTGTGGTTTAGACTAAAACAAGGTTTAGCTCGAATGCCAAAGCAGGAACGCTCGCTATTTATTTAGTATTTCATCTCGTGGGCCGAAAGCTTTGTTACCTGGGAATGGGAGGGTTTAACAGAGCCTTCGTGGATGGGGACAACTGATACCATGAGTGGCCTTTTGTGGATTCACGTGGTGTGGCAAATCGAAAGCTTTTCCCAAGTTTGGGGTGCTTGTGAGCTTTTATTCCCTGGGCATTGTTTATCCAATGAAATGCTCTCTTGGAAAAGCTTTTCCCTTGAATTGTGTGTTTTTAGGGTCTGTTTCCAGCCTTCATTCTCATAGAAGAAATAACAGTTAAATTGTATGAGAGCTGTCTGTTCTTTTCCAAATAAGGCTGAAATTAGCTGGAAGTTCAAGGAAAACTGCCTGTACCCACTGGGACTGCACAAGTATCTGTTTGAGACGAAAGAAAAAAATTAAATTCTGAATTGTGGTTAAGGTTTTTTTTTCTGAAATGATCCAGCACATTGACAGTCACCAAATACCAGAGTCAAGTATTAATTGACTTTTTGCATTAAACGTGCTCCAAGTCCAGCAGCTTTATGGTTTTCTACTGTAGTTTTCTTCTGAGATTTGTACTTCCTGGGAGTGACAGGGGTGAAACAAATGTCAGGCACTGAGATTATGAAAATAAACCTTGAATTCGTTTTGGTTTTAATCTCCTTTCTTCAGTCCCTGTTTTTTGTGTGTTTGAGGAAGACCAGGTGGGTTTCTGAAAAGTTTGGTTTGGGGTTGCTGCTGTTTTTATCCTTTTGTTGAGGGAGTCAATAAAAAAAGATACAAAATCTTTATCTTTTAGTCCGTGTTTAAATTTGTTTCCAAGTGGCTGGATAGAAAAAATGTGTGCAAAAACCCCTCTCTGGAGTCACAGAACATCCCTAACTCATTACTCTGTGATGGTTCCTAGGCCCAGGGTGTCAAATGGTAACTTTGAATAATCAGATTTTCAACATTTTCTTTCAGATGTGGGTTTGCAGGAGAAACGGGACCAAGATGCATCATCCCCAGTGAAATCAAGAAACCTGATGTCTCAAAGGTGAACTGTTTCCCCTTTATGGTGTTTGGTGTGTTGAATAGAAAGAATTTGTAGGTGTTTTTTCTGTCCATCACAAGCTATTTTTCATTGCCTGAATAAAACATTCTGAAATATTATTCTATATTTCATTATTTTAACTGCTGCTATTAAAAGACTGTGAGTAGGTGCAGGTAAGTGTGATGCCAGTGCTGGTGTAAATTGCTGCTCAGCCCCCATGAAACTTGTCTTTTGGGGCATTTATTGAGAAATTGCTTTGCCTAGTTATGCTTCTTTTCTTTCTTTTAGTGGAGGGTGACAGCTTTGGAAAACTAATGCTAAGTTGCCTGTATGAAAAATTAGCATTAATTAATTCTGGCATTTAGCTATAGGGTGAGTTTATGAGGTGTTTTAAGGACAAAGAGCAAATCAGGCAAGAGTGAGTGTTTATATATAATGTCAGATTAAATATATATTTGTATGTATCATATATATTTCTTTGTATATCATGTGTGAAAATATAAGTATAAATATATACATAAAACATAAATATATATNCTGACTGTGGATATTTTCCCTTCCCAGCCTGTCAAGGTGGTTCAGTACAACATCAATACAGAAGAGCTGTATTCCTACCTGAAGGAATTCATCCACATGCTGTATTTCAGGTAGGAGACACCTGTCAGTTATCCAGGCCTTCTGCAGCTCTTCCCTGAGCACTTCCAGGGGTGTGAGCAGGGGATGGACACTGCCTAGGTAGATAAGAAAACAGAGATAAGGCTTTACAAGGGGGTGCCAGGCTGTGTTGGTGCAGGAGGAGCTCGGTGGTGCTGAGATCCAGGTTATCTTACAGAGTTCCTGTCCTGCAGCATCCCTTGCTCTGCAGAAGCAGAAAATGTTTGATAAATTACCTTTCAGCTGAGGCATTTGTAAAGGGCTTGATAAGGGGAAGGCATTACCTGAGGAGCTGCATTGATTTTGGTAGGGCTGAAGCTGCTATCAGTGCAGAACTCTCTCCACGGTGGTTTGGAAGGAGGAATCTTTACCTGTGGAATGTTTTTACCTCAGCAATACATCTATTTATTGTGTTTTTAGCACCCTTAGTGAATAATGAAATTGGACTTAGTCTTTTCTCTTTGCTCCCAATCCATATTTTTACACAGTAAGAGCCATCACAGGGAAACCAGGATTTAGTTTCTGTGCCTCAGATCTGCTGCGGGTTGGGTTGTTTTCTTCTTCTGTCCTGGACCATCACTTTGCAATTGAAATCAGGACAATTCCATCCTCTTCCCTTGAAGCCAGAGCTTCTGTATCATCATTCTTTTGTGCTTTATGACACTGTATGACACTGGACAAGCCATTGATGACTTATTTTTGCATTTCTTGTTGATTTAGAAATGCATAACAGATATTGAGAGCTACAGGCTCTGGCTGAAAGCTCTGTAACTTGTTTTCCCTGCCTCAGTTTCCTGACTTTCTTTTAGGAAAACATTGGGCTTTTCAGATTTGTGAAAAAGACTTGGATCTGCTGTAGCAAGTACTATCTAAATGCAAATCTTTAGGATTTTTCGAGGAAAATGGAATATGACTGTAGGATAGATCTCATAACGTGTGCTTAAACTTCCCAGTTTTATTTTACACACCTTGCATTTTTTTAGGCATCTGCTGGTGAATCCCAGGGACCGGCGTGTTGTGATCATAGAGTCGGTCCTGTGCCCTTCACACTTCAGGGACACACTCACCAGGGTCCTTTTCAAGCATTTTGAGGTAAGTGTTGGGCAAAAATGTGTAAATTTGCTCCACATGCTCAGCACAGCACTTGCCAGGAGGAATTTTGCTTACAGTCAGTACTAGATGTGGACAAAAAAAAATGAAAATCTCTCATAAGAGTGAAAGAGGCATAAAGGAGAAAAATCTGATGATGGTGTGAGGAAGTAAGGCGTGGAAGTTGGATTAAAAACCATTTCTGTTCCGTTCTGCCTTTTCATGAGGCCACAAAGCAGCAGCAATTAACAAGACTCTGCAAGGTTTCTCTGGCTTGTAGCTAATACAGCTCACACTGCACTGTCCCAGACAGATCCAATAATCCCCACTGAGCACTGCCTGGAGCCAGGATTTATATTTAAACACTCGTTAGTGCTCTGTCAGCAAGTCTCATGATTTCTGCCGCAGTCAATATCTGCCTAGCACATGGCTGTGCTTGTTTAGAGAAGAACTCACCTGAAATCAAGTATCTTCTCTGCTTAATCAGTCTTTTTGAAGAAAAGTTGTGGGGGGAAAAAAATCTGTGGCTGCCCCTGGATCCCTGGAAGTGTCCAAGGCAAGGCTGGATGGGGCTTGGAGCAGCCTGGGATAGTGGAAGGTGTCCCTGCCCATGGCAGGGGGTGGAACTGGATGATCCTTAAGGTGCCATCCAACCCAGCCTGTCAAGGATTCTGTGAAAAGTCTGAACCTAATTCTTAGTTATAGCAGAAGGTGTTTTGGAAGGTGACTCCATGCTTCTTCAGTTCAGACAGAAGAAAGTTTAAGGTTTTTCTATAAAAAGTAGTGAAACCAGTTTGTCTGCAGGACTTCTTCACTGTCCTTCCACAACACAGTTTACCAACTAATCTCAAACTCCTCCGTAATTCTTTCTTACTACTGGTAAAATTTTCTGATGATTCCAAATTGCTGAAAGATTTGAGTGGGTTTTTAAGGTGTTTTTCCCTAATCCCTTTACAGCAATAAAATATCTCAGCTAAAGCACTTCCCTTGCAAAATGGTTTGTTGAAAATGGTTCATGACTTCAGAGTCATATTTTGATGGAGAGACTTTGTAACTTCTTGAGAAGCCAGTTAATACTGGTGGAAGGTTAATTCTCTCTGGTTTCTGTTTGTTGCAGAGAATAAAAGTGGTTTAATACAGGGTCAATATTTTACCTTGTGTCTCTGGGTTAAGGGTCAGTACATTTCCTGTAAGTGCAGGATTTATTGAAATTTCTCACTTAATTCACCCTTCAAGGTATTCTCTTAAAGGAACGAAGGAACCGTTGCTTTCTGGGAAACTTGATTTATGGAATTCTGGGAGAAGGAAGTAATTCTCATGTAATTTTAACTTGAGTTTCCACATTGTTGTGGTGAGAATGTTTCAAACAGCCTCTTCTGTGCATTTGGGTGCAGCAGTGTTTGTCATAAGGCACACTTTCATGGATTTTCTAACACTTTTATTCACATCTTCAAGGTTTTACTGCTTCTCAAGCAGCTGTACTTCAGCTTCTTTCATTTCTTTTCAATAACAATAAGAAACTTGGCCTGAGTTTTACAGCCAACACTTGCTTTTCTTACAAGCCCATTCCAACATCCATCATTACTGAAGCACCTGATGTGTACCACAAAGAAGATAAACACAGAATTTGGAATCCTGTTGTATTTTGTCCATTAGATTAGTACTGGACTAATTCAAGATACAGTTGCTTGAGTTTTGCTTTTAAAATGACGTTCAGGGAAGGCATCAGTGCTTTGTTTCTTTTTAGTTTCTCTCCCCTCCCCCTTCTATCAACTTTCCTTTTGGTTTTCCTGTAGGTACCTTCTGTTTTGTTTGCCCCGAGTCACCTGATGTCTCTCCTGACTCTGGGGATCAACTCTGCCATGGTGCTGGACTGTGGATATGCAGAAAGCTTGGTGCTGCCTGTATCCTTTCATTTTCAGCAGTGGGGCTGTTGTGAAACATGAGATTTTTATTGACTGGAAATTAACTTTGGAGAAAAGCAGTTAGAATGGGGCTGATGCGAGGGGTTGTAGAAGGGAAAATGCATTTAGTTCCAGCAGAGTGAAAACTCATAATGAAAAGGAGGAGAATTTCCTGATCTTCCTGTAGATCTATGAGGGAATTCCAATCCTGAGCTGCTGGGGTTCCCTTCCCCTGGGAGGAAAGGCCATCCACAAGTAAGTTCATAGTTACCCATTCCAGGTTACAAATGATTTTTTGGTGAGAGTTCCTCTTTGACCATGAGCAAAAATTCCTCTTTCAAATCCAAACTTGCTGTAACATCATCCGGTTTTTAGAGTTAAAACTGTTTGGCTGTTGCTGATGTGGTAAAAACTGTGGGAATGGGGTCTTCTTAAGTTGATATTTAGAAGGATGTAAGTGAAAGGAATTAATGCTGTCCCTGGAGTGTAGTCCAGAGAGCCAGGCTGGGCTCACAGCTGTCCTTCCCCACCCTCCTGTGCCCTGTTTAGGGAGCTGGAGTATCAGCTGTTGGAGCAGTGCACGGTGGATACAGGGCTGGCCAAAGGACAAAGCCTTCCCTCCGTCATGGGTGAGCACTGTGGGGTGGGGCTGGGAACTGCACTGGGGAAAGGGTCTTAATCCTAGCAGTGAATAAAATGGGTTTGGGATTTGCTGCATCTCACTACTTGCATGAATTCTTTCTTTGCATTTAACAAGTACGTTATTTTTATGATAAGCCTCTTCTCACGGCAGTTTTGAATAAAGGCTGAGATAAAAGTTCTGTAGGAATTTTTCAGTCTGTTTTGAGCAACGACAAACTTTTTATTTCTGTTCTTAATATCTTTTCTTCTTTGAAAATCTTTAAAAGCTGCTATCAAAGTGAATGTTTAATATATTAAATGTAATTCAAACTCAGTTTAATTCTTAAACTCTCTTTCTACTTAAATTTTTTTTTTGTTATTTTTTTTTTCAGGCTCAGTCCCAGAAGACATAGTGGAGGATATAAAAGGTAAATCTGTTTGCTTTGTGAAACTCTAGTGTATTAAATTGTGCAGCAGAGTGTGATAATAACAAGCGTGCAATATTTTACATTTAGGAATTTATTTTTCTTCTCTGTTTGCCGTATTTCTTACCTCTTGGATGAACTTGTGTTGTTGTTCTTCTTTGAAAGCAAAACCAAACCTGGGTGTTGAATTCCTCTTTCACTTTAACCTCTGTGTTTTTGAGTAGTAACTTGGAGATACATTTGTTAGGTGGGCACAGAAGGGGGATTGCACTGTTGTGTAGTTTTGTTTATAGATAAACCAGAAAGGCTCAGTTTGCTTTAAAGTCAATTTTTGAAAAAAAGAATGAAATATTTATGGAAGATATTTCGGTGTGTTAATCAGGCAGGCAAGAGGAGACAAGAACTACATTTCCACCAGGAAAAATAGAGTCTTTCTTTGGGCAGAACTTGGATGAATTCCTGTGTGATTGTTTCACGTGCAACAGATAGAAAAATACGTGTTTTTCTAGAAAACAGTAACTAGTATGTATCCCTTGGGTCAAATTAGGGAGAAATCCATCAGCCAAATGCAAAATAAATGCAGCTGATGCTTTGTGAAATGCAAGTTGCTCTTCTAATTCCTGGGCTTGCACACATTTTCTGACCAGTTGTGTTTTTTATGCAGTCTTTTGGAAGCAGAGATAACAAGTTAGGGGTGAAATTGTAGTTGTCTGTGTGTTGAAGGGCTGTTCCTTTGTGACAGCAGTTTATGGGGAAGGTGCTCACCTGTGCCAAGTACAAATAAATAAGTGGATAATAACAGTAGCAGCTGGGATACAAACAAGGCTGCTCTGTCAGCATTGTCTGGAAGCAGAAAAACCCTCTGGAGTTCTTAGGGTGTTGAAGAGTTGTGCTAAGGAAAATATTGCGTGGTTGGAGCTTGTTTAGAAAATGAGCAGTGCCTGATTTGAAGCCGTGGTGCAAGACCTGCAGTGAAGGCAGGATACAACCCCGGCACCTTAAGGCACCATTAGGAGCATCCCTCTGGCTTTAAATCTTGTGTGGTTTGTCTGAGAAAGGACAGGCAGGATTTCCAACAGAATTTTGGTGTCAGCTTCATTTAACCCGTGGTCTAGAGAGCACCTGAATTCTGCTGGAGTGTAGACACTGCTTCTCTTTGCATTTATTTGATAATATCTTGGACCAGCAAGGGCCTGAAGTGTGTGTTCTTCTCTAAATTAAGAAAAATGACTCTTTGCTGGTGATGAAAGCATCCACCAAGGCCTCACTTGTGCCCCTCTCTTCCCCTCTGCACAGTCCGCACTTGCTTTGTGAGTGATCTCCAGCGGGGGCTGAAAATCCAGGCAGCCAAGTTCAACCTTGATGGCAGTGCTGAGGTGGGTGGAGGATGAAGCTCCTCCTGCTCTTCCTTTGAGGTGGCTGCAGCCTTTTTGGCCTCAAAAAGAATAATACAAGTCTGTTTTTATTGCCAGCGTCCCTCACCGCCTCCAGACGTGGACTATCCTTTGGATGGAGAAAAGATTCTCCATGTAGTTGGCCCCATCAGGTGAGAAATGCCATGAGAGAGTATTTATCATTACAAAGATATATTTACCATTACAAAGATATATTTCAACTGTAAAAGCACATACATTTTCATAAAATTGGATTTTATTGAGGCACTTGCATATGCTTTTCACGCCTCTAAAATGAAAGCTGTGTGCTGGGTGCAAGCCCATCGTGGGAGGGGGCGGCTTCTCCAGAGCTCCAAGAGGAGATGAGAGCAGAGAGATGGGAGGGATGGGGGAAGAGAAATGGGTTTCAATGCCTGATAATGGGACAGGTTTATTGATGTGCACAGGGCATTTTAACCTGGTGAAAAGGAGGCTTTGGGGGGACCTCACTCTGCAGCTCCTGGCAGGAGGGTGCAGCCAGGTGGGGGTCAGGCTGTGCTCCCACTAAAAGTGATAGGACAAGAGGAATGGGCCTCAAGCTGCACCTGGGGATGTTTAGATTGGATATTGGGGAAAAATTCTTAACTGAAAGGGTTGTAAAGCGCTGGAAAAGCTGCCCAGGGAAGTGGTGGAGTCACCATCCCTGGAAGTGATCAAAACACGTGTGGATGTGGCACTTGGGGCGTGGTTTAGTGGTGAACAAGGGGGTGCTGCTGGGTCGAGGGCTGAATGTGATGATCCTAAAGGTCTTTTCCAGGGATTCCATGATTGTCCCCTCCCCACTGGCACTGCTGGGTGCATGGGCTGTGTGACAGGAGTGACAAAGTGCTGGCAGCAGGAAGGCTGGAGTTACCTCCAGCTCTGCCGTGCCTGAGTTCAGCTCACTGTGCTTTTGCTGCTCGTTAACACTCACTTCCTGTCTGTGCCACAGAGACTCCGTGGTGGAAATCCTCTTTGAGCAGGATAATGAAGAGACATCTGTTGCCACTTTGATCTTGGATTCACTCGTTCAGGTATCTTTATATTAGAAACAGTTTAGGGAATGCCTCCAGCCTTAGAGAACCTGCAGTTATAAATGACTCAGGACTTGGAGTCCTGCAGGCTGCTGGTTTACCTGTGCTAGAACAAAATTAATTTGGACATCTTTATTACAGGCAATATATTAAATTTATTGCAGAAATTTTTCTTGGCGTGTACAAATGCTTCACTTCTTATTATATTTAGGAAAAAAAAGGCATTAGAAAACCACTATAAATGGAAATTTTCATTATGTGGTGTTGTATGTATGTTAATTAAAGTTGGCTCCCTGTAGCTATTGATGCCGTTTAAATAAGTTTGCTGAGATGCAATTTATTGGAGAGCCATGGACTTAGCTGATACGACAAACATTTCAATTAGAATTCTTTATGAAAACAAATTGTTTAAGAAGTTCTGTGCCTGGAGGCTTCACCTCTGCACCTCCAGGCGTTTCCCTTGCATTTCTCTCATTATGTTTGTTATTTTCCAGCCGAATAGGAGAAAACAGCAATTTGAGGGCATAGAAACGGACCGAATTTCTAACAGACCACTGAATGGCTTCGAGCTCAGGCAGCTTGACTTATTTTGGGGTGTTTTTTTTGTGTCTCTGTTTGCATTAGTGCCCGATAGACACCAGGAAGCAGCTGGCAGAGAACCTGGTGGTGATCGGGGGCACCGCGATGCTGCCAGGGTTCCTGCACAGGCTCATGGCTGAGATCAGGCACCTGGTGGAGAAACCCAAGTACAAGGAAGCTCTTGCCACTAAAACCTTCAGGATCCACACTCCCCCTGCCAAACCCAACTGCGTGGCCTGGCTGGGAGGTAAGAGTGGGAACGACTTGGAAGCAGAGGTGAAAAGAAAACCCTTCCAAGTAGGATTTGTAGTGAATAAAACTTTCTATTTTTTTAGGATTAGCAAACCAGAACAATTTCTGTGCACCGAATTCTGTGGTGCTTTTCTTCCCTGGCCAGCTGCTGTGGGCTGAATCTTCTCACAGCTGGTGTGAATTTGTGGGGCACCTTTTTTGGGGGAAAGATTACCTTGAATGTAAGGGGGTTTGATTGAAGTGCTTAAAATAAAAACTTTGTTGTAAGAAGTGGGTCAGTCAGGCCAGGTTTGGTGTCAGCAGAGAGCAGATGATTCCTTGTTTCCAGTTACTTTCCAGGGACATAAATGGAAGCAGTTTGGGACTAATTGGGCTACTGAAAAGAAAAGCAGCAACATGCATTCATCCCTTTAAATTTTGGGGCAGAGCTAAAAAATCCCAGTTGAGATTCCTGATGGGAAGGAGTAGAAAGAGAAAATTCTACATTGAATTAATGCAGATTTTTTTCTTTGCTGATAATGCAGGAGCCATTTTTGGAGCACTCCAGGACATCCTTGGGAGCCGCTCTGTGTCCAAGGAATATTACAGCCAGACAGGCCGCATTCCAGACTGGTGCTGCCTCAACAACCCCCCTCTGGAAATGATGTTTGATGTTGGGAAAGCACCCCCACCGCTGATGAAAAGGGCTTTTTCCACAGAGAAATAAGCAACTAAATGCCACACAAGGATTCTGCCCCATTTCCACTACATCCATGTGCACTGGGGTTTGGTTTTCGTTCCTTCATTTGTGTGTAACACTATTAAATATGAACAACGTGGGTGTTGTCAGGGTGTAGGCACTAACACTATTTAAAACCCTGTCCAGTTATAGTTTACAGTCTTAACTCTGGCAACTCATCTGCTTTTTTGTCTTGTTCTGGAGAAATTCTGTCCCCTCACGAGCTGTTCCCTTCTGAGTTGTTTATTATTTATCTGTATAGTAAATGGCATTGCTGAGAGAATTTGGTTTAGGATATTTTCATTTTAAGCATGCTGAGAAGAACTAACAGCAGTCTACAGGGAAACATCTGTGGGATTTTTTTTGTGCCAAATTCTGTCTTAAAATATTCCACCTAGAACCACATGTGAAGAAATGGTTTGGGGCTGTTTAGCAAAGGTAGTGGAACATTATTTCCCCTGTCTTAAGAGTTTTAGCAGAGAACCCTTCTGCCTGTAATTCTCTCATAACGCTGAGCTAAAACCTTTCCTGATGTGTCTCCTCCAAGGAAGATTTCAGCAATGTAAGATTATAAATTATTATAAATGAATTATAAACAGGTGTGAGGTCAAACGACTCAGTGGCTACATGGTGACTGCTGGTATCTGCTGGTTACTGAGGTTTAAATCCTACCCTGAGGAGCAATTTCTGTCTCAAATTCGGGAAGATAAATATAAATTTTTTTGGGGTGGTGAAATCTTTTATTGGCACAAACGTGCTTTCTGTGACAGATTTCCCCGTGCTGCCTGCTGCCCACCTGCTGTGTGCCTGAAGCACGACTCTGCAAGTCAAGCAGGTATTTAAAGAAATCCTCTTCTGGTGAACCCTAACACGGGGAATGTGCTGCAGCACTTCAGCAACTCCTGCATGGTTTTGTCATTGTGTTTCCTACGTGCTTTGCCTTAACAGATGGTGTTCGTTTTTGTGGTTGTGGAATGAGGATTGTGTTTTAGGGACCAGCTCCTGGTGCTGTTCCAGGCTGGATAAACGGACACAGTCTCGTTGCCAGGCACAGAGAGCCAGCCTGAGCTGTACAGAACACGCAGCCCAAGCCGTGCTGCTCATTTTCAGTCACAATTCTGGTAATTTGGGGTGCAGGATATGTTTTACCTTGGTAAGAACTGAGCCAGAGCCTACCAGGGTTTGCTCCTGTGAGAGGAATTTGCTGTCAGCAGGAGTCCCGTGGAGCTGGGAGGGATTGCTGGTGTCCTTCTCAGTGGGAAGGAGTCAGGAGATGAAACTCCTCCAGAGCTGGTGGTGGTGCAATGATGTCATTTTCCTGAACTGCAGCAGACTGCAGCTGAGGAAATTGGGGATATTCTTAGCCTTTCCCTTTTCGGGGGTATTTCTGTGCTGCTCTCTGCACATACCCTGGGACCTCTCCCGGCGTGTTCTGCCACCTCATCCTCGTTCTGCCCCCTCATCCTCGTTCTGCCCCCTCAGGTCTCCTCCTGTGGGGTTTCTGCATCACTGAGCAGCCTCAGCAGCTGCTGTTTCACATGGCAGGGACAGAATTCCCGACTCCTGTGTTACTGCTGGGTTAAGTGCAGAGTCCCGGGACCTGCTAAAGCAGAAACAGGGTTTTTATTTCATCCAAGAGTGAGAAAGACTCTTAATGGCTTGCCCTGGAATGCCCTCAGAGATCACACCCTAAATATGTGATGGTGTAGAAGTGGTTGGGTTCTCAGCCTGACTGTTGCAGTTCTTCCCTCCCTGGCACAGCAGGGATCCCTGGATCCTCCCAGGAGACAAATTCAAGGTGAGCCTGCCTGGTTTATCAGGAAGGACAGTGACAGACACAAACTCCTGCAGTAACAGGAGAATTTTCCTCTGAGGTTCCTGATTTGGGACTGGATGCCGTTGCAGGAGGTTGGTGTTGGCCAGTTGCAAACAGCTCCAGATGAGCCGAGTCCTGCTGACTGGAGGAGGATTTTGGAATATGCACGAGCCCGTCGTGGTCTGCCTGTGTCCGTGCTGCTCAGCAGGAGCTGGTTCTTGGGAGGAGCAGCTTTCTCTCATTCCCTCATCTCCCTTTTCATGAAATCAGAGATTGTCTCAAGTCAGAGGGGACCCCTGAGGCTCGTGGAGTTCAACTCCCTGATCGTTGCAGGACTACATGAAATAAATCCCATGGCTGAGGGCATTGTCCAGACGTTCCTTGAACTCTGACAAGCTGTGGGCACTTCCCTGGGGAGCCTGTTCCACTGATGGACCAACACAAACCAGAGTCCTGGAATGCTTTGGGTTGGAAGGGACATTAAAGCTCATTCAGTTTCCCCCCCCAGCCACGGGCAGGGACACCTTCCACTGTCCCAGGCTGCTCCAAGCCCCATCCAGCCTGGCCTGGAACACTGCCAGGGATCCAGGGGCAGCCACAGCTTCTCTGGGCACCCTGTGCCAGGGCCTCCCCACCCTCCCAGGGAAGAATTCCTTTGGACTATAACCCCCCGGATCCGTTCCCGTGGGGCTGCTCTGGCTGCTCTCCAGCCTCCCCTCCCCTAGTTCGTGTGTTTAACCAGGGTTGCCCCATCCCTGTGGAGAATCCCAGGCTGGCTCTTGTTACATTTCCCATTCCCCAGCTCTCCACTTTATCCAGGTATCTCTGTAATCCCTCTCTACCTGCGAGGGAGCCCAGAGCTCCTACTCTATTACCATCCATCTATTTCCTGCATTCACATCGTTTATAAAAAAAAAATAAAATTTCGTAGGATCCGGGGTTTAGTGGTCACTGCCCAGCTCCTCAGGGCTCCTACTTTATTGTGCACCTCTCATTTCTGCATCCAGATCACTTATAAAAACTGATTTTCCCACCGATACAGTGTTAATTCATCCCCTCTGGGATTATCCCGCGTGGATCCGCACGGGGCTTTTCCCTCAGGAATCGGCGTTTTCCCGCCTGGAAGCGTTCAGGGAACTCAAAAGGGATNAGGCCCGGGGAACCGGCAGCGGGCTGGGGCGGGGCGGGCGCCGGGATCGTACACTTACTATGCCCCTGTACATAATATACTTCTGTGCATTTCAAATATATTCCTGTGATCCGTAAGTTTAAATTAAGTGGGGGCCTGCAGGGAAGCAGGGGAGGGACTCTTGGTCGGGAGCTGTAGTGATATGACAAAGAGTAATACGGGTAGAGGTTGGAAGAGAGGAAGCTTAGGTTTGATATTGGGAAGGAATTCTCCCCTGTGAGGGTGGGGAGGCCCTGGCACAGGGTGCCCACAGAAGCTGTGGCTGCCCCTGGATCCCTGGCAGTGTTCCAGGCCAGGTTGGATGGGGCTTGGCGCAGCCTGGGACAGTGGAAGGTGTCCCTGCCCTTGGCAGGGGTGGCACTGACCCTAGGGTCCCTTCCANGAGCTCCTACTCTATTACCATCCATCTATTTCCTGCATTCACATCGTTTATAAAAAAAAAATAAAATTTCGTAGGATCCGGGGTTTAGTGGTCACTGCCCAGCTCCTCAGGGCTCCTACTTTATTGTGCACCTCTCATTTCTGCATCCAGATCACTTATAAAAACTGATTTTCCCACCGATACAGTGTTAATTCATCCCCTCTGGGATTATCCCGCGTGGATCCGCACGGGGCTTTTCCCTCAGGAATCGGCGTTTTCCCGCCTGGAAGCGTTCAGGGAACTCAAAAGGGATGCGCCCAACGTGGGGCTCGAACCCACGACCCTGGGATTAAGAGTCCCATGCTCTACCGACTGAGCTAGCCGGGCGCTGTGGAAATAGTTTGCGCTACATGCAATTTAACGTAGCGCCCGGTGACGTCACCCCGGGAGCGCGGCGCGGCGGCCAATGGCAGCGCGCGTTGCTGGGCGGTGGGCGCGGGACGGGCTGGGAGCGGCGCCGCCATGAGCTCCATCGGCACCGGGGTGAGTGCGGCGGCACCGGGGGCCTCGGGACGGGCACANTGCACGGGGCTGGGAGCAGCCTGGGACGGTGGAAGGTGTCCCTGCCTTTGGCAGGGGTGGCACTGGATGATCCCTAGGGTTCCTTCCAAGCCAAAGCACTCTGTGATTCTGTTAAATACAAAGGCAGACAAAAGCTCCCATAGGTTTTGGGCATTGTGTAATGCTCAGTGGTTTCAGATCCATGCAGTGTCTGGATTGACAGGATTTGCAGTGTGGGTACATCCAGCACTGATGAAATGGCCTCTCCTGGCTTTTAGTCTTTGTTTTCTTCTGTTCCTGCATCTTATATAAGGGGTCAGCCTGCTTCAGGGACTTCACACCAACTCTGTAAATGACAGTCTTGAATTTTTTAAATAAATAGGCCTGATCTGAAAATGCTGTGCTATTATGTGGGTTTTTCTTCCTGAGCATTGTGTCTTCTTCTTCAGTATGACCTGTCAGCTTCCACATTTTCTCCAGATGGCAGAGTGTTTCAAGTGGAATATGCTATGAAAGCTGTGGAGAATAGCAGGTAAGATACAAATATCTGCATCAAATATCTGCTCCTTTGGCTTCTTTTAAAGCAGTGCTGTTGGGCTGGAGAAACACGAGGGCATTGCGGGTAAAATTGTGGTGGTAGAATGAGTTCTGATCTAAAAGCCCATTTCAGGGATGTGGATTGAGGCACTGAAAGACTGACACGCTCAGGGCCTTCCTTGTAAATGTGTTTGAGCTTCCTAGGGATTCCAAAAGGCATGGGGGGACATCCAGGTGCTGCTGAGGCTGCATCAGCTGCTCTGAGAGTGTCTGTCTTCCCTGGAGTGTGTGGAAGGAATGTTGGGAAGCAGGAATCCCAGCTGTGCTCTGGGGGCAGTGAGATGGATTGGCAGGGCACGGACTGGGTCACCCAGGGGTCTGCTCCAGATAAGGATTAGAATCCCAGAATCCCAGGATGGTTTTTGGGTTGGAAGGGACCTTAAAGACCAGTAACGTTGGGTTCCCCCCAAATTAAGCAATTGCAGTGCCACCACAATAATCTCCTAGCTACGTCTAGGGATTGTTCCTGCAATTTTGTGTAGGCCCTCAAATGTGTATATATTCTTCCTACAACGGGATAATTTGGGTCTACGTTTCTTATTAGTTCTTCCTAATGAGCAAATAACCCTCCTAATTCTATTTCTTCTAATTCCTTTTTTGATGTATATCTAGTCTCAGAGATGGGTGTTAAATCTTCGGGAAGTAGAGGCCTTAAAGCTAGGGATATATCATACATCCCCCTAGTAGTTGTCCAGAAATCCTCAATTAAATCTAAGAAATGAGTAGCAAGAATAACATGCTTTTTCATAGATCCTTCTTTAATAAATGGTTCTAAGGCATCTTTAGTATCTCTGATCAAATCATCAATAGAAGGAAAGAAATCATCAGGCAAATCATACACATTTGACAAAGCTCTTTGGGCATTGACATCCATTTAGTTCCACCCCCTTGTTGTGTTCAGTGCTGGAGTGGAGTTGTGACAAACCTGCTTTGGGGGAAATCATGTCACTGTTTCTTCTGTCTTAGTAGTTCTCTGTTAAGTATTTTACCTTGTGAGAAACTGACATTTTTCTGGTCTTTCAGTACAGCAATTGGGATAAGATGCAAAGACGGGGTTGTCTTTGGAGTAGAAAAGTTAGTCCTGTCCAAGCTTTACGAAGAGGGGTCCAATAAACGCCTCTTCAATGTCGACCGACACGTTGGGATGGTAAGGTGCCATTTCATTTCAGGTTTGCATAAATTGTAAGGTGACCCCCCTCAAAAGGACAAATTTATGAATCAATCAAAAATAAGCAGATTAAGAAAGTAATGTTAATGTGTCTGTGTACAAAGTCAGAAATGCCAGTAGGTTTTTTATTGTTTTCTGTAATTTATTCTCTGCACAAAAACATACATAAGTAAAATCTGAACTTAAAATAGAAGATCGAGGCTGTTTTAAATTTTTAGAAATGCTTTTCCAGTTGTTCAAACTTGTATGTAAATATAAACACAGGTGTTAAAATGATGCTTTTTTACACAGTTACCAAATAAGGTGTGTTCAGGGAAAACATGCTGCATATGAGATTTTCTTCTCAACAATGTGGAAATCACCTGAATTCCTTAAAGATGGGTGTATGGAGGACTGGCCTGTCCATAATAGTGATGTCAGAAAGGTGTCAAGGAGTGGTTGCTGTGTGAGAGAAATGCCTGAAACCTGGTGAATACACACGATACAAAGTGTGGTAAATCACGAGATGACAATTAACATGAAGATAACTTCGGTTACTGATTTTCCTAGAGGAAAACTCTATTAATATATGATCGTATTGGCACGTTTTGAGGATGGTGGCAGATGGGCAGTTTGAATTCCTCTGTGCAGTGGATACCCTGAGCTCTTGCCAGGTGAGCCTGTGCTGGTGCTCTCGTTCCAGGCGGTCGCGGGGCTCCTGGCAGACGCCCGCTCCTTGGCAGACATCGCCCGGGAAGAGGCTTCCAACTTTAGGTCTAACTATGGCTATGACATCCCCCTGAAGGTAAGAAACCAGCGCAGCTCTTGGGGTTTTTGGCTTTTATTCTCAACATGAGAATTAAATTTTATTCCTTATTTCTGTAAATAAGGGTCTCCAATGTTGTATTTTTGCTTTTTCCCCACAGCATCTTGCAGACAGAGTGGCCATGTACGTGCATGCCTATACCCTGTACAGTGCTGTCAGGCCTTTTGGGTGCAGGTGAGTCTTGCAGACACAATCTATTTTTAAATATCTTCTGGTTCACATTTCCTGGAACTACTTTGGTTGTCTGAATTCTTTTTTGAGACCTGGAATTAGTTACCCACAGTTAATTTCCTAAAGATTCCCTTCCCCTTCCTTTTTGTGTGTAACACATCAGGTGAGGAATTCAGATTCCCATAAGTCTCTGCCAGGCTTCTACAGAGCTGGTCAAGTTGTCTCTGGTTTTTAAAGTTTAAGGGTTTGTGCCATTTGGTCTGTGATGGTGGTGAAAGCAGAACTTCCCTCTGCAATCATCCTGCTTGCCCTGACACCTGAAGAGCAGGTTACAGCTCCTGTGTGACTCTGGTACAAAGGGACTGATAATCAGAGATCTGCTGCCAGGTTACTGATCAGTAAAATGTTTGTGGCAACATGCAGGTGCTGTTGTGAGGCAAATTGCTCAATAGAGTGTAGCAGGACAGGAGGAGCTTTGCTCCAGGAAGGGTGTAGGAAACCCAGGCTGGTGTAATCTCTGTAGTTCTGTGTGTGTTGGTAGAAGGAAAGGTTTTAATTTCTCTTTTCTCCTGCAGTTTTATGTTGGGGTCCTATGATAGTGATGATGGTGCACAACTGTACATGATTGATCCATCAGGAGTTTCATACGTGAGTGTGTCAAAAGTATTTCCATCTCAGCATAAGTTCCTCTTTTAAAAATTCCTAGTTGGGAAAACAGTAAGTGTTGGTCCACAAGAGCTGTTGTTGTTTTCTCCTTTTGCCTGGGACGATCTGTGGTGAATCACTGCTGCTCGTTTGCATGTCTTTGTGAGTATGGTCTGAGAAATGAGTTTAAAGCTTGTCTCTCAGAAATCTGGGAGTTCATTCCACCTGGCTGTGTCCAGTGAAAACTCCCATGCACTGTCCCAAAAAGGCGAGAATTGTGATGATACCCCGTTCTCTAAGTACTTGGAGTAAGAGAGGGCTGTTCCTCTGGCACTGCCTGCCAGCAGCAAACCAAATCAAAACAGAATTGTTGTTACTTGTTGTTAGTGCTGCATTTTCAGCTGTGTGTTACACACAGGTCGATACACACTCATATTATATATGTTTGATTTTTTAAAATTTCCTTGCAGTATTTCCAGCACCATGGCTGCTGAGGGAAATAGAAATGTTTAATTTTTATGTGCCTACACTTCCAATATATTTGCAGTGTCGGTGGGTTTAGCTTGCAGTTTGCTTGGATCCTTTAGAACTTCTGTAGTTCCTGTAGAATTCTCCCTTCAAACTAATTCTAGTTTATTCTTCCATTTACTGTAATAGCAATTAAAAAAATCTATTACAGCATTTTGAGCTGATAAGTTTCTGTCCAGGAATGACTGAGCACTTTTCTATCAACAGTGGTGGCACTTGATGTAGTAATTGGGCTCTATTCAACAATTTGGGGATGGTGCCCCAGGAGAGAACAATACCAAGGTTTTTTGGCCTCTCACTGTGAGTAGGGTGGGGTTGTCATGTGCTCAGTGACAGTAAGAGCTGTAGAGGGTCTAGTATTTAATTCAATTTGCATATTGTTTGTTTCTTCTTTTTTTTTAGGGTTATTGGGGTTGTGCCATTGGTAAAGCCAGGCAGGCTGCAAAAACAGAGATAGAAAAACTTCAGGTACGGTGTAACAGGGTTGTGCTGTCTCAAGACAAATATTCTTGGCTTATTCTGTTACCTTTTGGGTGCCTAAAATACATAAAATGCAGGAGAAGTGGGTGAAATATTTCGTTGTGCATTTGCCAGTGAGCCAAGTAAGTGAGTGAATATAAAAGTATAGATATGCTTTTCATTCTGAATGCATACTATAGGGCAGCATGGTGCAGGGTGTTATATCTATTTTTTCCCAAAGGTTTTAGATGATTCTTTTGTTTAACAAGTTCAGAAAGGCTGCTCTTGTTAAGGACAAACTGGTCTGTGGAGAAAAGACAACCAAAAGGTATTGAAGTTATGGTAGAATCCTGAAAGATTTCCATCTTCCTCATGTGTTTTAATATCTGACACCCTTGGAGTTGGAGACAACATGGAACCAAATCCTTCTGCTGGTCTGTCCCATGTGATTTTTATGTGATAACTTTGTTAGCATCTTATTTTGGTCTGCAGAGGGATGTCCCAGCTGTTCATGGAAAGGTTCAGACTTTATATGATACATTTTTCAGAATAGCCTATTTGTGGTGCTGTACCACCATGACTGAAAAATTACAGGAAAAATTAGAACGTTCTGGACTCGATTCACTCAGTTTTGAATCTGGTTCAGATGCTTGAATACCAAATTAAAGGTAAGAAGCCTACATGATCATTTGATCTTAATACTGGAATTGTGGCACCTGGGAAATTAAAATTTCAATTTCCATATGTGCACATTGGCAAAAGACAGTGCTGTGTTGGGTAACACACAATTTACTCCAAATAATTAATTTTCTGTGCCGTGCTGGGATTTTCAAAAACTTCTGCAGTTAATGATGTGAATTACTGGAACTTCACAGCAGAGCCTGTAGAATGCAGTACATGGAACAGGTGTGGCCCAGGGCCCAGCTGCAGGTGTTTATTTAGGGGCTCGTGTGCAGTGTCCCCAGTAATGTGTGGGATCCTCTCACAGCTTTGTGGGGTGAGTCCAGCCCCATGTGCCAGTGCCTTTTGTTCACTGTGGACTGGGCAGGTTCCCAGGTCACAGCTAATTTTGACAAGATGAATTTGTCAAAGCTAAGATGGGAAAAAACAGAAGTACAAAAGGTTTTGTGGGGTGATCCAGCTTACGGTCAGCTAAGATTTGTTTGTTGGAAGAGATGACTGCAGGTGGAAAGGAAGAGGCAGGCAGGGAGTCAGGACTTCAAACCTGCCTTAGGGGACTGCAGAGCAGATCCTGGGTCTGGGCAGGATGCAGTGTGTGAAACTCTGGTGTAGCTGAGGGGGCAAGAAGAAAACCCTGCATTGATCACATCTCTTGCATTTTATGTTTGTAAACTCAGCTGTGGGAAAACCTGTAGTTGTCTGGAGACTGCTTTAATATCTTGATCTCCTGCAGCTCTGATACTCTTACAGCTTTTTGATGTATGGACACAATCATGATTAACTCCTGGGATGAAACTGTTCACATTGTTAACTTTCATTGTCTGCAGAATTAACGTACCTGGGATGGGGAAAGGATAATGGCAGAAATTAAATTGACTTCAGTTTTCTTTCTTGTAAATATGCATGACAGTAGTAGAGCTTTAGGGTTTCCTGTTTGACTGCTGACTTCATATGCATGGATACACATAATCGTTTAAATGTTTGTGTGACACAAGTTACATTTGTGTTCTGGACTGAGTGTCACAAAGGCAGTGGGTCTCTGTTGAGGGAACTTCTCCAGATGGGACTGTGATGGCACATTTGTCTAACCAGGCACAGGCATTTCTTCTCTGGCCCATTGCTTCACCCCAGAAAGAGCTGTGACACTCCTCATGAACTCTTGTCATCTTAATCCCTTCACCAGTGCCTCACAACTGCCTTCCATACTGAGGGTTTGAAAACATTTTGGGAATTGGAAGAGATGGTAAACTGCATTAGTGAAATATAGGAGAATATATTACTGCTTTGTAGCCCAGAAAAGTTGACCTATAAAACACAAGTTTATAATGTCATGGAAATTTGCATCAGCCTTTGTTCTGATTAACTGTGAAGCTGCCAAAAGACTGTGATACAACTGAGAAAATATGAAATGAGATGCTGATGCCTTGCTCAGGCAGGCAGTTGGTTGTTAAACAATATTCTCCTCTTGGGGCATTACTTAGAACCCAAAATTGCTTGCATAAAATTTTGGTAAGACCGAAAGTATTAGTATGCTGCCTAGAAGGAATACAGATATTACAGATATGGTGCCTCTCCCATGTGGTTATTTTATATCAGTTGAGCATAAAGCATCTAGGAACAAGTCAAGCTTTTAGGATGCCAACACCACCACTGTAGCTTCTAAGATTTCAGCTGATGAGGGCTTTAAACTGGGGAATTTCCAAGTAGTATTTTTTTCATAGACTCTTTCGGTTGTAATATTCTTCCCTGGAAGAATGACTTGCATAAAGCAGGCTGGAAGATGTATTGTAGAGAAGAAATGTGGTTCTGGCCTTTCTGTTACTTTGACTACTGAACATGGAACTCATTAGGCACGTGCCCACCCTCTCCTGTTCTGGCCCTGTGTAGGATTTATATTCTCTTACTAGAAAACTTACATCTCTGTGTCTTTTGCCTGCAGATGAAGGAAATGACCTGTCGTGATGTTGTCAAAGAAGTTGCAAAAATGTAAGTCACCAACCTGTTTTTCTGACTTGACAAAAATCCAGACTGGTGAGCTTGCTTTGGTTTCAAACTGAGGCTGTTCCTTTTAAATTGGGTATTGTGTGTTAAATTGTCTGACTAATCCCTGGTTTTAAAAGATTTAAACCAGGTGACAGATGAGGGGAAACTCCTTGGTGTGCTGCTTCTGAAGTAAGAATTGTTTGAACAATGACCTGATGCTTCAGAGAGAAGCTGCCCACAAATGATGCTGAGGTCTTGGACCCAGCCTAAAAAAAAAGACTTAAGTGCTTGGGAAAGAAGCAAAGTAGGACTTCTTTAAAGGAATATATACAGCATAGCTGTAATATTAGACATTTTAAAATTACTTCAAATAATGAAAATACTTGTTTTAGTTCTGCTTCAGCTCAAACTCAGCAGCAGCTCTAGACAAGGGTTCAGCTTTTCAGCTCAAATTCAGCTCCTTAGTAGCATTTAGCAAGATAGCAAAGATTTTAATAGCTCTTAAACCTAACATACAAGGCACAGTCCAGAGCAGTGATTTCTTCAGGAGCTTGTAAAGGTACACTTTGCAAAAGGCTTGTAACCAGCTGAAACTAAGAAATACAAAATACAGGCTTCTGAAGCAGTGAAGCCACAGGTTATTGTGAGTTCTGCTGTTTTGAGTGTCTCAGCCCAGGATTGTTCCAGTTTGTTTCCATGTTCTGCCACAGGATGAATCAAATCAGTTTTGTTCCTGCAGCGTAACATTTCTATCCCACAGCCTAGCAGTGATTTTGCTGGTCTGGGTGGCACTGTATATGCTGTGATACTAGTTGGAGTTTAAATTCCCATTTCCATGTTTGCCATAACCACCACATTGGAAATCTTATGTACAGACATCTGATTAGACACAAGATACTGCGGTGTTGGGATTTAGTGTTAAGTGTAAACTGAAGTAAGGTTTACAGGAGAAATGCAGGACACTCCAAGCTGTATTATAACTGATCTAGCAGAAATAGGCAGTGATGATGCAGCCTTGGTTCAGCAGTATCTAAATCTTAATGTTCATTCCAGTGAGGGCAACTTGAACATCTCAACCTGGATCTTGGCTGTAATGATTTAAGGTGGTGTTAGGTTAGCAGTTAAGCCTGGAAAATTCTCTGATGGTGTTTGGTGGGGAGAAGGCACAGGGAGAGCTTCTATTAATCATAAGAGTACTTTAACAGAAGAAATCTGTGACAGGAACAAAGTATATTTAGCCTATTGGTCAGTCTGTTATAATCTGTTCTTTCTCTGTTCCTTACAGAATCTACATAGTTCATGATGAAGTAAAGGATAAAGCTTTTGAGCTGGAACTCAGCTGGGTTGGAGAAAGTAATGCATTTCTAATTTCTATAAACACTCCAGAAACTGTTTAACTTTTTGTAACCAAAGTAAAACATTGCTTCTTAAATTCACTCTGTATGTCAGGGTCCTTGTGTGAATTGTAATTAAGACATACTCTTTTTATTGGCAGTAACCAATGGAAAACATGAAATTGTTCCCAAAGACATCAGAGAAGAAGCAGAAAAATATGCCAGGGTAAGTTCTGACTTCGGTGTTGTTGCAGTGCTTCACTTAACAAACTGTTGAGCTGCCTGGAAAATGTATCATTCCAACACACATCCCTCCAGTGTTAGCTGGTGTTACTGGGAAGGGACAGTAGGCAAGGCTACAGTGTAACCCAGGGATAGTTCTTGCTCTCAGAAACTGTTAATTCAGAGCCTGCCACAAGTGGTGTCTTTCTCCTGCAAAAGTAAACTATTGATGGAACTGTCCTGCTGACTACAAGGGTTTGGACACAGTGAGAGGGGTGTGAAGCTGCAGCAAAACCTATTTTGTTTATTGTAGGCTGTATTATAAAACAACTGTTAGACTATTAATTACACTTTCTTTTTTTAAACAGGAATCTTTGAAAGAGGAAGATGAGTCAGATGATGACAATATGTAACACATTGTTACTCCAAAACAAGTCCAACTTTTCTTATCTTAGACCAGGTTTGTTTATAATGCATTATGCATGGGATGCTGTTGTGTACTTGTTGGAAGAAACCGACTGACCAACTTGCACTAATAAATTTTCCATTTTACTGTCTCTTAGCTTTTATTTCAAAATGTATAGGCTGGAAACTACCTAAAGAGACATTAAGAAGGAAAGACATTATCAGGCTGCTGTTGCTTCCTAAAGCACTCCACTTCAGGCTATGCACAGAAAAACAATCTCTTTAGACATTAGACAAGTCTCTTGTTTATGCTGCATAGTTTAATATTAAAAACTAGTACTCTGTTCTTCCTTGATTAACCAATAGCACAATTTGCAGTTTGTTCACAGCCACAGTCTGTGACTGCTCTTGGCAGAAGAGATGAGAACATGGCCAGCTCTAACACAGGTTACAGTTTAAGGTGATGTGCACAGCTGACAACTCCTAACTGCCTATGTAACAACCAGGAGTTCAGGAAAAGTAATTTTAGTCTGACGTACTAAGCCTAGGTTTAGTAGAGGAGTAGGAGGAATTAAAAATTAATTCAATTTAAAACAGTGCTTGTGTTAAGTTCTAAAGCTGTGAGATCTATTAAGCAATGGAACTGGAATTAATGCATGAAGAGCCAAACTATTTTTAAACTGTTTTATTCAGGTGTAGTTTCTTAACACACTTCTGAATCACCTTCATCAATTGTTGACCTTTGCAGAAGTTAAAAACAAGCTTTGCTGCTGTCATTCCCCACTTTCTAGGAAAACAGACTGCCTATTCTAGTCACGTCAAAGTTTTGAAGCAGCAGGTTGGGTGGGGCTGAGAGCAGCCTGGTCTGGTGGAAGGTGACCCTGACCTTTGAGGTCCATTCTAACCCATATGATTCTATAAGGTAATAAACTCTTCTGTTCACCACCTTAAAACTCAGTTAAATTTGAAGTCTTGTTTGTACATGCAGTTAAAATTCTAATGGTGCTGCTAATCTAAAATGCATACTTGTGTAATGAATCAAACTCCTCGGCTTTAGGACTACACACTCATGTTCACCAGCCCTTACAACAGAAGCTTTTCCTTGCAGGTTTATTTTTATAGAGGTAGTTTGGAAAATACCTGGCGTTCTGCAGTCTCCTTTGTACAAAGCACAGGTTCTCCTTCCTTTTAGTGACATGGGAAAGTCAGCAGAGAGAGATGGCTCTGACTGTGTCAGTTCAGGCTCCCTGAGCTCCTGCCTCTCCAGCTGGGCAGAGTTTTTGAGGCTGCTGGGACAGATGGGGCCAGCCTGAGCCAGCATTAGTCAGGGCCAGGACAGCAGCCTCCTTCAGTGCCTCCTCCTGAGGCAACAGTAGCAGCTGCTGCACTGAGTCAGCCTGGAATTCCGTGTTCTACGGCTCCAGGCTGAATTTACTACTGCAGTTTCCTGCTGACTCAGCACTTTGAGTCACAGGCGAGCACCAGTCAGGAAACTCCTCGGCAGCACCTTAAACCATCAGCTCAGGCTGATCTGCCACTCCCTGGGTAGGGCAGCAGGGAAGCACCTGATTCTCTTTTGTCTTGATTCTATTTCTAAAATCACAGAATATTCTGAGTTGGAAGGCACCTACAAGGATCATCAAGTCCAGGATCAAAACCCATGATCTTGGTGGTTTTAGCACTATGCTGTAAATGCTGAAGGGAAACTGAAAGCCATCCTCGTGTGGCTACACCCAGCCATCCACCCCTCTAATCCTTTCAGTGACAGCCATTTACAATTAGGGACAGGAATTATCACAACACTGACAGCCAGATTTCAGGGTGCAGTGACAAGAGCTGTGTATATTTAAAAGACAAAATGGAAGGAAGATGTCCCACAATACACGAAGAGATAAGAGGTAGGAGCACAGCCCCCTACTTGCTTATCCAAAATTTCCAAACAACTACTTCTTGGAGAGCACGGCAATCTAAAAAGCTCCTTTGAGGACCAACACTTAATTTTTCTATACCTTTTCACAACAAGCAAAAAGTCTCTTGAGAAGCAATTTCAAGAGGCTGTGGATAGCAGTATGTGCAAAGTGCTGCCCAGTGTCTTGCCTGTCATGGCAAAATTTAGTTAAACAATACCAAGATGATTATGATTATCAGGTTATTTTCCAAATTTAATCATTAATTTATCAGAGTATAGGCTCAGCCTGTTGCTAAAAATTGTATGGTAAGGAAAAAAAACTACTTTCATTTCCACTGATTGCAGATGGGGAAAGAAACTGAGCATTAGAAGGTGAGAAAAGAAATTTGCTTTTATTCGGGGGGG
>VZTG01008564.1:0-10327 GCA_013397845.1 Melanocharis versteri | reverse complement strand
GGTCAAAGAGGAAGAAGGCAGGAGGATACTAACCAAGCTATTTTAATACTGACACGTCCCTTTACTTTAGAAACAGAAAACCAGCAGAATTCTTTTTGATCCCAAGTTGAGCATTGCTACCTCCTGTCAACAAGGCCCAGGAACATTAGAATAGATTTCTAGCCCAGAAAGACTCCTTCCAGCAGAAAAACTACTGCAACCCTCCTGTGACAGCTAATTTTGTAACCTTGCAGTTCCATGAGACAACCACACTGTGTTTAATACATAACTTACTAACTTCAGTTACTTAACAGTAACTTAACAGTAGTGCATTAGCCATAATTTTACTAATTAAGTCCACAGCTGATAGGCTTAAGAGAAAATTCAGTGAGTTTTGCTGAGAAGTATTTACTTGTTGCTATGTCAAACAGTGAAGTTGAGCAGGGGGAGAGATCTTTTTTAAAGAAGGAAGTGGCTACTTAAGGCCACAATGACCAAATAAAGAATTAAAAATGCAGTGGGACAGCAAAGCATGATTACTTTAATTAAATATTGAAGACCATTTTTTTTCTCAATATATAGAGCTGTCTGAGGCAAATCACTTGGTGAACAAGCAAAAAGAATATTAAATTGCAAAAAACCAGAAAGCTTACATTTAGCAGAAGCTCTGTTTTAATTACAGGACTGGGGGAAACAATCTGGCTGTGTTACAGATACTCCCATATCCTGCAGGCTTAACATCTGAGGATAAGAGTTTGATTTAAGCCCAGAGAAGAACACCTGATCAGGCAGCCAACACGAGGGTTTGAAAGGCAGCATGCTTTCCTACAGAAGTAAGGCTTGGATCCCCTCCCCTAAAATTAAAATTAGCTTTTATAGCTGGCTTGAAAATGGTCAATTATGACTTCAGTGTAACTAAAATGTGGAAATGCTTTGCAAGGCAAACCAAATGGCAGGGTCAAATCTTCTGAATTAGAGATTTGAGCAAGAGGTGATTCTAAGAGTCTCGCTTGGGTTATTTCTGCCCGAAGCACTGGGAAGTTTCAGATCTAAAGACAGCAGAAAAGCAGCACTGCTTGCTTCAGGCTCCACAACTAACCTACCTTGTCCTACTCTGGCCATTTATGGGAACACGTAATAGAGCAGAAAGTTAAATACCCACTTGGAATGCGTACCTCCAGTTCTTGCCATGCTGAAACACTTCATGCTCAGGGTTTCAATGGCGTATTCTGTTGCTTAAGACCCAAAGCACAGGGCTTAAACAGAACACCAGGAAGGAAGAGTGTCCAGACCAAGTCATCTCTTAGCTCCACACCCAAGCAGTGTTTTAGAAGTTCAGATCCAACAATGACACAAGATTAGCCTGTTCAGTAAGATGCTTCTCCCTTAAGTCTCACACATCCACTGGCTGTTACTCAGCACCTGATGAATCACTACTCTGCTATTTATTAAGGCTGGATATGTCACATTCCTTGTTACAATTATTTAGTCAGCAAGTCCATGTACAGCAGCTTTGCTCAAGAGAATTAAGAAGGGGACTAGGTGAACTGCAGGTGACAAATTGCAAAACAATAGGCTCCAGTATCTGGTTTACTTACATCCATCTCCATGACTGCACCAGGGCAGGTTTTAGAATATGAAAATGTACTTGCAGACTTCAAAAAGCAAGTTTAAGCAACTGCATCAAGATAATTAATTTTATGCTACTTTAATATGGCCATAAAAGTTACTGGCTTGGATAATATCCTCTTTACAACTGCTAGTACTGCTGATGAGATGATGGCAAGATTGTTAGAAGTAACCCGTATGTGAAATTTCCTGTGTGGCAGACATCCACGAGGCCATCTCCAAAAGAAATACTACTCATCTGTATTTGGTGCTGACTCTCAGAAAGGAAGCATTCCAAGCAGAACGTGTCTCATGCAGATCTGACATATGCCAAGCACTGGGTCATTCATTTGTAACTTCTCATCACCAAAAATAGCTCGATGGCCTGAGGTTAAAGCCCCACATGCTCAGAGTGTGACTGTCCACGTGGATGCAGCACTGCTTGGGATGCTCTCTGCCTGTGCAGTCCCAGGCACCCTTAAGGAAGGAGATTTGGAATAACTCCAGAGCTGTTTTGCAAGTCTTTTCCTGAAGATAAAACCACAGCCATAGAAGGGAACGCAAAACAGTGAATTCAACAACGCATCTTAGCATGACCTTAAAATGAAGTAAACAGTTTCAAGATTACGAAGAGAAAAATAGTTTTGATTGTCATGACAATTCTGACGCTGTAATTGCACCAGAAATACAGCACAGAGTCTGTTCTCTCCCCCTCATTTTCTTCTTTCAGTTGCATGTCTGTAAGACAAGGACCAGCTTTTCCTCCACCCACCAGTTTTTCAAGTTGCATGCAGCAAGGAAGTTACTGCTACTTAAGAATTGAGAGCTATTTTGAGATACCAACTGCTTGTAACTTTCCATTATAGAGCATCTTGCTGCCTATTATGTCCAATTACCCAGAGTTGCAGAAAACAAGTGGTAGCAGAGTTAAGTCTTGGCTTACTGTAAATACATTCTAGTATTTTAGAACACAGGATCTACAACCAAGCTCAAACCAAGTCTCCTATTTCCAGATGGATGCAGCCACCCCCACGCTGTGCTCTTTCATCTTCAGTACATTGCTATTAAAGGACTCTGAAACAGTTGTTTAAAAATGGCTCTTATGAGTTGCTGTGCCAACCAAAAATGGACAACTAGAATGAAGCAGGCAGCAGCATCACACAGTTTGTAGTCCAAACACATGCATATCTTCAGATATAGGAAAAAACTGAAATCGCCTCAAGTCTCCCCTAAAAACAGTGTAGGAACTGCCCACTGAAAATACCATTTTAGGAAATGTGATAAAACAAGCCAATCAAGGGTTTAGAAAGAACATGGTGTGCTTTATTGCTGTGTAAAATTAGATATAATTTGGTACACATACTGTCTGCATACCCAAAATCAGTCATTAGGATTCCAATTTCACCAGATTAAGAGTAGATTAAATTACAGTGAATTCACCCAAAAGCTGATGCATTCCAAACACACACACCTCCCCAAAACCCACTCAAGCAATGCCTAAATATCTGCAAGATAAATTTTATCTTGTTTGTTGGGCTTTTAGAAAAGCAGGAAATCTGCTCCTTTCATTACATTCAGAAAGGAGACCTACTACATGAGACTGCATTAACAGCTGACAAGAGCAGCACAGGAAGCACCAGCTACTTTAGCAGAATGTTCAAAGCTCAGTTTCAGTTCTAACCCCAGGTGTTTCCACAATCAACAAAGCCCACCAAGTGAGAGCCTATTTCCCCCAAACACTTTCCTATGTATATCAGGAATAGAAACAAATCTGCAATGCTGTTGGAGGCAGAACCAAAGTGTAGCTAAACGTGTTTTCCATCAGTTGGTTTAACAAGAGCTGCTTCCCCCAGCCAAGTGCTTGTGTCTACCCTCACACCAGTGTATCTCCTGTTGTGCTGCTTGCAAGGAGGAAACAGATCACTCTCACAAACAGATCTTCCATTGATCCAGAATAATAAAACCCTCCAAAAAGCCACGTATTTTGCTCTGGCAGAGTTCTGGATGTCACACAACACAGCTCCTTTCAGGAGCTCTGTTTATAGCTGTAGCTAATGAGGTGACACTACACGGGAGCACTGCAGGGGAAGCACACCCCTGAAGGTACAAACTCCTGCACACAGCACAGTCTGGCAATTAATTCACAGGTCATAGTGCTGATTGGGCAGCCAACTCCCTGGCCACCTGGAAATGAGCTACCTGTAATAATATCCTCCAAAAGGCACAAACAAATGAAAAACAACTTCAGAGAAAGATGGCTGAGCAGGAAAAGAATTCAGAATTTAATCACTGGCTGAACTGTAGATTCTCACCAACAGCAGCTACTTACAGCTGAAAACATTTAATTCAAAAGACTGAAGACATTAATACTTTTAAGTAAGAATCAATACTGACCAACTGCAGTCTTGTTAGCTGAGGCTGAAAAGTAAATTAACCTGAAGTGATTGTGATTGACCTGAAATAATTTGGACAAGCAAAAGCCCTGGAAAAAAAGGCCATGTAACCACTGCCCTCACAAGCTTTCTTTTGCTGAGCAGCCATGCAGAACAGCAGTGCTGCTGCTTCCCCTTGTGCCAGGCTGCAGGCTGGTAGTGACACACAGACTGCAGTGACACACACACACTTTAGGCACACACACGCTGCTTCTGGAGGGTGACAAGGAAGGACTGTGAATCCACAGTCCTGGTGCTGTTGGATCACGTTGCTCTACACTCTGTATCTGTAACAATAAAGTATTTTAATCACCAGCTTATCAGTGCTGGCAAGCCTGAGACACTCCTATGCTGGCAGGTGGACCATGTCCAAGGACTCACCACCAGTGTTAGAACCCTGTTCTTTATCTCCACAAATACGGAAAGATGCATTTTAGTAAAAATCCAAACTCTGCGAGCCACTTCCACAAGCTTTTTCAGACACTGGTATATGAGAACATGGCTCTTAAGAGCTTTATTTCCTTCTTGTACTTTTTTACATGGCTACTGCTGCAGCAAAAAGTCTTACCAGGAGGCAGGGGAAAAAAAAATCCTTCCAAGATATAAACTACGAACAGGTAGGATAAAAGGATAAACAGGGAAGATTCTTACTTCAGATTGCCCATGACAGATCACTCAAACTACTGAAAAACAAGATCCTGCATCTACTAACACAGGTAAAGAAATTAATCCAGCCAGAGTTAGTTCTCTATACTGAAGTGAAACACCCATTTCACTCTCCAGTGTCAGCAGCAATTCACTCTTAGGTATGGGTAGCATTAGACACCTCTTCAGTAAACATTTACTCCCAGTGTGGTATCACAAAAGGCTGAAAAAGTGACCACACTGTTGCTACAAAGTAGATCTTACAAGTTAAATATTTACAGAGGAGTATCTTCTATTTCAGCATCTTAATTTACTCAAAGGACTGCAGTAAGGCTCTTCAAATACAACATGCAGAACTTCAAAGACTTTTTCTCCTGTTGGTTTTCATAGCAACGAAATAAGTAATTGCCACTCCCAAACCCACATGGGTTTTGCTTTCAAGTTTTACCCTGCACGTTTGATTTAGATGGGAGTTCACTAAAGCAGCAGTAACTATAAACTAGAGATTTGACTTTGTTAGGAAAAATACTATTTAGAGATTCAGGTGTAAGTTTAAATGTTTTCCTTTCAAGTTTATTTCAAGAACATAAAATATATTCAATCTGTAGATGGGTAACTGACTGTATTTAGCCACAAAACCACTCCTTCAATCCTGTAGAAAAAACATCTTTTCTCCCCTTCAAAGATCAAAAATTCCACAGATAAAGAATTTACATCAGGAATAAGGTTTACACCTCAGAAGCCAAGAAAAAAGGCTTCATGCTGCGGAGATAATTTGGAAGCCAGTTAAAAAGCACAGAGGGTTTAAAAAAAGAAGTTGACAACACTGGAATGACTGATGCACTGATGCAGCCTGTACGTGCACAGGACACATTTCTGGTACTAACCAGTGTCTCGTGCCTGCCACGAAAAATGTTTTTCAGAAAGCTTGAAAGAGAACTCATGACAGGTAGATGTAATGATCTAACCCTTCACCTTTACTGCTGGCATCCAAAGCGTTATTTTGAAAAACATGTAAGAACACCCTCCTTCAGCAGCCGAGTGAACAGTGCTACCCAGAACAGCAACTAAATTCTCATTTGACTTCAAGCACCTACTTCAAGTTTTGAAAGACAGGCTGATCACTTGATTGCAGGTGATGACAGAACTCTTTGCCACATCTAAATTAAAGCTGCTGCACAAATCTTCAGCTTCTCTGCAGTGCTGTGCAGTTGTTTTGCAACACTGCATGACTTCCTCAGGATAGCTGTAACTACCATCACCAATGTGAACTTGCAGTCCTGAGAAATAATACAAGAAATTCAGTATATTTTTAATCAAATTCCATATCCTGCATCCCTTTATTAAACAACAAAATAGAAATTAAACATCTATATTCAGATAACTTAACACCACGTGCCAAAACATGCAGAAACTGGCTTTAGAATCCATGCTTAAGTAAACCCTGGCAATAAGCACACAGTTCCTAAATTAGCCAACATTAACATTTGATACAAATATGTCAGCTATCATAAAATTACATACCAGAAAGAATAAAAATAGCCTCTTACAACACAGCTCTTGTTCTGTCCAAACACAAGATTACCAAATCAGTCTTAAAAAAAGGAACATTTTATGTCTGGCATTAAGAGATTGCCTGATAGCTGCCACAGCTCACAGGCTGAGGGGAAGCAGCAGCTCCATCAGCTGAGAACTGAAACTCCTCCCGTGGTGCTGGGCTGCCAACACCACCCTCAGTGAATGCATCACTGACTCCTGCACACACTGGAATACGTGGGATTGGAGCTCAGATCTGCAGCCACAAAGCACAACAAAGTCTGGACACAGTTTATTCAGGAAAAATGGGGCTGCTGCTCCCTGGAGAACATTGAGGCCACTGCCAAGAGCTTGGCCAGCTGAGCATGGATCACTTTACTGGTGTTACTGGGAAAAGCAACTACAAAGTGAGTATTATTTTTGCAGAGCTGATAGAAATTCCAATTCTGAGTTTTTCTCACACAAGTATTTCTGACGGAGTGCGCTACATCAGAAATATTTTCATCATTACTCATGTCCAGGAGATACTGCACTGCTGCAAAACATCCCCAGAGCAGATCCAAGAAATCAGCACTGAACTTCAGCAGAGAGAATGCATCAATTCAGGCTTCCTGAGGGTTGCCAGGCTTTGTGTCTTCTCCACTGGGAACCCTCACAAGGCAATGATTAAAATCAGCATGAAGTTATGTTCCAATAATTAAATGTCCATTTTATGAACTTGAGGACAGCAATGTCCCAGAGTTGGGGAAACTCTAAGGAAGCATTTAGCATTAACAGGTTTCATTCAAGTTGGGGTTTTTTTTTTATTTTCCCTCTCTCACACACATTTATCAAAATGAAGGAACTTAATGCTGATAGTTTTAACAGTGAAGCACAAATTTCTCCACGACCAGGAAAGGTTTGATATTCCATTTTTGTAATCCAACCATTACTGGCTGAAATTTTTTGCTGTCAACTTTACATTCATTGGGACTTTTTCTCTTTATACCTGCACTTCACAACTTCCTACCAAACTCCTCTGAGCAGTCTGCAATCACTTCAATAATAAAGCTTTCTGGGAAGCGTGTGACCTTAATTTGTACAGAAATACTGCAGTTCCACATAGAGGATCTGCAAAAGTGTTGCCTATTTAACTACAGAACAGACACATCAAGGGGAAGAGCATTAAACCAAAAAGAACTAAACAATGGAGACAGAAATAAAAGCTAGAAGTCTCCTGAACAACTGCAAAGTCTGACAGAGTAGCACTGTACTTCACTACATAGAAAGAAGCTCAGTGTTAAAATAAGATCCAGTATTTCTAATATTTCTACAGTATTTTGGCTGCAATTGTACATGTATTCTGAGTTCTTTATTTCTACAGTAATGCAGTATGTCAAGAGCAGTATGTGATTACTGAACAGAATAAAACCGCCTTACTTATCCCAGAAATCTTCTTAATTTATCTGTGATCTGAAGGAAGCCATGTGATACATTCAACAGTTACTTATTCTGCTGTTCTTATAAACAGAACTGCAAGATACAGACATTCCTAAATTTGCTTTTTCTTATCAAGTGCCACATGTATGGAAGACTTTGGGCAAGATTTCTGTACATTCTGCAACTTGTACACCAAACACATTTTCAAGTGTTTAAGTGCATTATTTTTACTAATTTACTTACAGCCACCACTTAGAATTCCATGTGACCAATGACCAATGTCATGCTTAGAGTGCCTTAATGCTTTTAATTGTTTTTAAATTAAGAAGCCTTTAATTTGCTCAAGCTAAGACTCAAATACATTTCCCCAGGCAAATCGCCTGTGCTGCGTCTACAAGACCTTTGGTACTAACAAAGTACAGATAACACAAGTACTGCTGCTTTGAACAATGATCTAAAATATGAAATGTTTCTACCTCACAGCGTGTCTGTTTACAGAGAGATTAGATACTAGAATGACTTACTGTGATTGCCCCACTCTAGAGCTTCTCAGCTGTTAACTTTGTGCAGTTACCACCACAGGCCATGACAAAAAGGCTCAAAGTGACCTCCACTGCTCATTTCTGCCACTCATTTCCACAGCTTCCCTATAAGGGTTTGCACAGGGGGATAGGGCACAGTTGCAAGGATCCAGCACAGCCAGGATGGCTTCAAGTTGCAGGGCTGCTTAACATTGACATTTAGGACGAAAAATTTCAGTATCATGGAGTAACTCTTGAGTCCTGCAGTTCATATTCCGATGAAGATATTTAAACCAAAATTAGACCCTTTTTCTGCCTTGCCAAAAGCACAGCGTTCTCATTCCATGACACCAGACATCATCCCTAAGCTGTGTGAGAACATTTGTGCTGTGATGAGCTGCCCATTGGGCATTCTTAGGTGCTTAAAATACCATAAAAGAACAAGTCACCTCTCCTGCTCACTGGCCATACAGAAATAAAGTCCTTTTGCTCACAGCAGCTCGGTGGGTGATGTGCCATGAACCTCCTAATTGCGCTGGCTGCAACAGATACATCCGGGGGGGCAGGATTTTTATGCTAGAAATCAGAAACAAGACTGATTAGTTTGGTCACAAACCGTTATTTATTGAATGGTTCTACACTCAGTACAAAGATACAAACCATGCCCCAGGAAAGCTCACAATCCAAGCCAGGATTTGGCCAACACATTCCACAGAGAGATGAGAAGTTCACATGCAAATGGAATTTTGGAAGTTTTGTTAACATTTGGGTTAGACATAATATATTCTAAATCACAGAACCATGGAATGGTTTGGGTTGGAAGGAACCTTAAAAACATCATCCAAGTCCAACCCCCCTGCCATGGGCACGGACACCTTCCACTATCCCAGGCTGCTCCAAGCCTCATCCAACCTGGTCTGGAACACTGCCAGGGATGGGGCAGCCACAGCTTCTCTGGGCACTCTATGCCAGGGCCTCACCACCATCACAGGCAGGAATTTCTCCCTCATATCCAAGCTCAACCTGCTCTCTGTCAGTGGGAAGCCATTCCTCCTTGTCCTGTCAGTCCATGCCCTCGTCCAAAGTCCCTCTCCAGGTCTCCTGCAGGCTCCCCTCAGACACTCTCCAGTTTATCCACTGCATAAAGCAGAACTACAGCACAGGATCAAAGTTCTCTCAGCACTAAATGCCTCAAGATTCAGACATTTTACAGAGATCCTCAACTATCTTTATACTTACAACTCAGACCCAAACACCAGAATTCCAGACCTTTCCTCCACGTCAGGCCTCACCTGCAGTCAATTCCAAAGAAGCCCTGTGTACTCTATACCTTATTAAATCTTCACAGCTTACCTGTACCCCACACCTCTGCTCACTGAACTTCCCAGAGAACTCTCCCTTTACTTGCTGCTTTCCAAAGCACCAGGTTTAATAAAAAAATATACAAAAGCCACCTTCAAAGCAGAACTTATGTGGAAACCATACCTAAATTAACCACGCATTTCTGTCAAATTAACAGAATGGTCCCCTCACTGTTGCTTTAGGGAACCCTGAGAGATGTCTTGGAGCTCAGAGTGAGCACTGCCAAACATGCCATCACTCGGGAATAAAAATTATGGATTCGTTACTTCGGAATAAAAATTATACATCTGTATTACTATAAGCCACAGAACAAATTCTGTATATGTCAAAATGTGAAACTAACGTTAAAGCTTATGGTTTTATCACAGGCGTCGGCCTGTAACTCCTACTGATTCAGGTCAAAGCTCGTCCTTAAGACTAAACTCTCTCAAAGGACTCCGACAGGTGCATGTATCCGGCCTCGTAAGGCTGCGCCTCCAGGACCAGACACTGCAAGACCCCCACACACCTCCCAGCAAAAGCCCTCAGCCGCCTCCACGCTGCTCATCCCTGTCCCTGCTGCGTCTTCCTGCAGCGGGAACCGTGCGGAAGCGCCCAGGCGGCAAGAGCCGGTCGCGCTCCCTCCCCACACGCGTCACGGGGACGATAAAGGGCGGCGGCGCTGCGCCCTCCCCCGCGGGAAGGCGGCGCGGGCCGGCAGCCCCTACCTGCACCCCGGGTGTGTCTCTGCGGGGCGCTCGGGCCGCCCCGGCGGCTCCGCGCCCTCACGGCGGGCGGTCCCGGCGCCTCCATGGCGGCCGCTCCACTTCCGGGTCCGGCCGGGCC
>VZTG01008562.1:46560-60040 GCA_013397845.1 Melanocharis versteri | reverse complement strand
ATTACTATAGTTGCTTATTTAAATGAGGAATGTTTTGCATATATTTTCTCATATAGAATGCTGTTCTCTATAGCAAATGAACAAAATAGGCATGCCTGATTTACTTGGAAATAGTCACAATGATCCTAGCAGACGAGACATCTAGCCATGCTGCGTGAGACGTGCTGGAGTGAACACTCACAGTGTCAGGTGTACTTCTCCAGAAACATGAACACTTCTCTACCAGCTCCCCTCACTGGCAGTGAAGAGAGATGCTCAGCCCTAAAGGGCCCAGCTGCTGCTGGGATTGACGAGAAATTCTGGTGCAAACAGAATTTACACAGACTGTACCTTTGATTTTCCTGTGCAATACGCTATAACATCGCCTGGTTTTCTGCCAGGAGCTGCATCCTGGTTTGGTTATGATCTCTGGATGAATGGATTCCTAGAGCTAATTCTAAATGTATTTCACGTTGTTTGAACAGGGCTTTTGTCTTCAGGTTGGACTCCATACCTACTCTATGATACATGCTTAAGTCAACTGTCCCAAATATTCAAGAACTTATTCAAAATTTGCTCCCTCTTCTAAGTTCTCTTAGGTGGCCAGAGTGCCACCTCCTGTCCTGTGGGCAGCCTTCTGGCCACCTGCTGCTGGCTCTCACTGGAAGCAGCTTCACTGCTGATCACACTCTCAGCACGACAGAAAAGACCTGGTCTATTTAGTGGATTATAACTTTCTAATGAAAAGTAAGAATCAGTTACAAAATGAATTTTCAGTAATTTGCTGAACTTTAGCTCTGTTCTCAGCCATCCCGTTGCAATTCTCCAGTTTCAAGAGAAGAAAATGAATTTCCTAATTCCTCTAACTTCAGCGTGAACTTAAAGGAAATGTGCAACTTATTAAAGGACATTTAATCTCATTTTCCTTTTTTTCTGTTCCATTTAGTGAAAGAGTAAATTCCATATTTTTATTTCAACATATCTATTTTTGTACACATTATTTATCCCACTCCAGCCCAGCTCTGCAGGGCTTCATCAAAGCCTTCTCCTTGCAGCCCAGCATCCTCAGAAAATGTGTCAGCTGCACCATGAAATTACAGTCTGCAGGAATTGCCCCTCTCTCCAATAATTGCTGTGCTCTGGAAGGGACAGAAATATTTTGGGACTGAGCACCTCTGGTTATCTGGGCAATCTCTGCAGCTCCACGGCCAGAGCCCACATGGTGACACTTGGTCCTGAGGAGCTCCTGGTGCCACCCAGCCTTCTCTGCCTGTCAGTGTCAGCAACAAAATTTTGCTGTCAGGCAGTGCTCAGCTAGAGAGTTCGATGCAACTCGAAGTGCAAGGTAGCAGCAGCAGGGTTCAGCCTCCACTTCAGCTCCCTTTGCAGCTGCCAACTGCTATACAACCACCGTGGTGCTGCTCTTTTCCCAAAGAGATCTCAGCAGCTGCTGAGCCATGACCTGAAATCTGTGCCTACAGCCAGCTGGCAGAAATTACAAACGTGCTATTGTGAAAAAATGTGTTATTGTACACACAGTGAATATGGTGATTTGGGTAACAGTCAAAGTTCAGACTTTAGTAAAGTAAGTTATGCCTCACTAATCTGTTAAATTAATTTAGAAAAGCTGATGAGTATATGGAGTGAGCAAAGTCCAACTGATAAAATTACTTAGACTCTCAAGAGACTTTTTTCCAGAGTGATCTGGGAAGTCCATGACTAGTGTGGTGATGACATCTGATGATGAAACAAAGCTCCTCAGAGTATTAAAGACAAGGACTGACTGTGCAGAGTGGCAAAGAGCCTTGGTTAAGAAGTGGGAGGAGAAATACAATACTCACGGACACAACAACTGAGCAGACAGGGGAAAAAAAGCTGGTATTACCACTCAAGGTATTTGGAATTACATTAATTGGGTCTGCTGTGTGGAAATGTCAGATCAGTGCTGTGCAATGATTCAAAAAGCAAAGGACTTCTCAGAAATCATTAGGAAATAAACTGAGAAAAGAAAACACCATTATGCTGAAGTATAAATCTATGGTGTATCCACATCAACAACTGTTGGTGGGTCTGGTCTCTGTCTCCAAGTAAATGTATCAGTGTTGGGAAAGCATCAGAAAAAGGCAAAAGGGTTGAGCTGAATGTATGGACCATTGCCAGAGACTGGTGAGTGCATTTGACGGACTTCGGTCACTATAAACATTTTTATGTTCAAAAATTCTTACAAATTGAACCTTTGCTCAATATCACAAAATAGCCATTAGGAAGGGATTTTCCCTTCTTGGAGAAAAAAAAAAAAATCAAGTAATAGTCTAGTGTGAAATATGAGACTTTTCCTGTGTCCCCTTATTAGAAAACTACACATCAAAAGAAAAAGCATTTCTGAAAATGTTTGACTCACAGAAGGTGATTGCATATAAAAAATATCAAACACACCAAACTGAAAAGTGTTGCTTCTTATTATTAGGGTTCAGGAGCTTAGGAGAGGCTGTTTGAATTCAAAGTGCTCATGTCTCATGTAGAATATATGCTCCTCTTGCTCCACAGATTCCCAACGGACTGACTGTTCTGCGTTGGATGGCAAGAATCGGTACCAGCAATGACTGAGAGAGGTGCTTCTCCTCGGTGGCTGGTAGAAGGCTGGCCTGGTGCTCACCTGCTTGGAGAAATCCAGTGTTCCTCCTTGTAGCCCTCACAGCACACTCCAAAGCCATTCACGACCCACAGTCGGGATCTCTTTCAAGAAAGTTTGGGCTGGCGTGATATAAGCGACATTCTCATGGGTGAAAGTGAGTGAAAGGCTTGATGGGAATCTGCCTTAGGATGTTTCCTTCAGGTTTGTGAAGACTTCAGGAAATCCAGTCCTGGTGAATACAAGGAAAAGTAAGGAAAGGCTGTAGATTGCACACTGTGCTGTAATGCGCGCCAATGCATTGGGGTCTGGTACCCAACACCTGACTTCAGCATTTGAAGATTAATTGCTGAAGGGAAAACCTGAATAGTCTGGAGAAATAAATGACAATGGAGATCTGTACTTGAAGAAGTCTTGATTTGCAAATGTGGCAGAAATTATGTTTGCAGAGGAAATCCAGAAGTGTTATTTTATATGTTAGGTATTCTACTAATAAAGTGTCCCTTGTAAATACCAAAACGATGACATTCAGCTATTAGAGAGAAAAGGAAAATACTCTTGAGGGTAGCTTTGTCCCAAGCAAAGGGGCATCAACTGCGTGCCCAGATGATTCTTTTCCATCTCTTAACCTTCAGTATTGATTTATGCAACTTTGCAGAAGATTAGGTCAGAAAAGAGGTGTGAATAAAAGATAACAAAGAATTATTTCGTTTTCTTCAAGATGAAAACCACCTAAATTCCCGTAACTTACAGTACTGTTTTCATTGTCGTACACCAGACTCATATCTGGATGACATTTTGCTTTAACAATGATGTAATTGATGTGATGTGATGTGATGTGATGAGATGTGATGTGATGATGTGATGTGATGTGATGTGATGTGATGTGATGTGATATGAAACCTTGCATAGGAGAGTACCTCATCTACTGTGTCAGCTGAAGTTTTCAACAAGTTGATATTTCTTCAGTGTTGGACTGAAGTATGAGAAATTCTATTTTATCAAAAAAAAGTGGGCATCTTTCTTCATCTTCCCAGAAAGATTCCACTGGAGGGTGAAATCAGAGCAGAGGATGACTCAGTACAACCATTCAGCACAGTTCTCTCTCCAGAGCTCAGCAAATAAATCTTTAAATGTCACCGAAACACCACTGTCTTGGGATGAAAGGACACTCTTAGGGCTGAAGATTTCACTGTCAATCCTTCTGTCTGTTTTAACTTTGGCAACAATCCTTGCAAACGTTTTTGTCGTTATTACAATTCTTCTGACTCGAAAGCTCCACACACCTGCAAATTACCTCATTGGCTCCTTGGCAGCGACTGATCTTTTAGTGTCTGTGCTGGTAATGCCTGTCAGCATTGCTTACACTGTCACCCGCACGTGGGCCTTTGGCCAGTTGCTGTGTGACATCTGGTTGTCATCAGACATCACGTGCTGCACGGCCTCCATCCTGCACCTCTGCGTCATTGCCCTGGACAGATACTGGGCCATCACGGACGCTCTGGAGTACAGCAAACGCCGCACTGCTGGCCGAGCAGCGCTCATGATTGCCGTGGTCTGGATGATTTCTGTCAGTATCTCTGTGCCGCCGTTTTTCTGGAGGCAAGTGAAAGCTCACGAAGAAATTGCGAAATGTACACAGACCAAATTTCCTACACGATTTATTCTACTTGTGGAGCGTTCTACATCCCAACCATGCTGCTCCTGGTATTGTATGGTAGAATTTATGTAGCAGCTCGATCCAGGATTCTGAACTCACCCTCATTATATGGGAAACGTTTTACTACTGCACACCTGATTACTGGTTCTGCGGGGTCTTCCCTGTGCTCCATTAATGCTAGCCTCCATGAAGGGCATTCCCATTCAGGTGCATCCCCAATATTTATTGGTCATGTTAAAATAAAACTTGCAGATAGTGTGCTGGAAAGGAAGAGAATTTCTGCTGCAAGAGAAAGGAAAGCTACCAAAACTTTAGGCATTATTCTGGGAGCTTTCATTTTCTGCTGGCTGCCTTTTTTTGTCACATCTCTAGTCCTACCAATCTGCCAAGATGCCTGTTGGTTTCATCCCATCCTACTGGACTTTTTTACCTGGTTAGGTTACCTAAACTCATTAATCAATCCAGTCATTTATACAGCTTTTAATGAAGAATTTAAACAGGCTTTCCAAAAACTAATACTTTTCAAAAAGTGTTCATCTTGAGACTCTCCTCTTGTGTAACTGACCCTTGTGCAATCTCACAGCCTACCTGAAACTTTCCATGCTTTTATTCCTAAAGAACGGAGTGGTAATTACCATCTCTGCTGCTACTCTGTTCTGTGCATGTAACGGGGAATTTCTTCCCAATTTGATCCTTTTTGTCTGGGATTGTACATGCCATGACAGAACTTGTCCATGGTCTCTGCAGTGATCATGTCTGTATATAAGATCAACGACACTCGAAATAAGCTTTGCAACGAGGGAGGGTGTGTGAACCAGGAGCTGGTCTTGTGTGATGAGGTGACACATCATCCAATTCCACCATGCTTTGTAACCTGATGGGAGGAAACTGTGTGTGCATTTACAAGACATTAGCATTTCTGCTGTATATTGTTAACCATTTATGTAGGCTGAGAAAGTTTCTGGAGAGCAGAATCTGATACTTATATTTTCTATGGCATGTATCTTACCCATGTGAAGCTGATAAAACCTGTAACTTTTTCAGAAGATGTGTGACACAGCCTGACTACAGTCAGCAGCAGGGCAGAGCAGCATAGCACAGATGTAAGTTATGTGGATATTTCACAAATGGTGCATTTGAAGCTATGCTTTTGGTGAAGTGTAGAAAGAAGACAATTTATTTGAATTAATTATTACACATTTTATCATTATTAGAACAGCCAGTGCAGAAATACTACAAAATAAATAGCATGAAAATTATTGTTCTTACATTTCTGTAATTTAATTTTTTTTCATACGTAAACTGAAACAGGAGAATATGGTTAGTGCCAGTGTGGAATGACTAGGACCTCATAAAATAGCCAGAAGGTTCACTCCTTGGTGACAAGATATGGGAAGTTAGAGAGGGGAGAATGATGTGACACACCAAGGAATTAAGGTTGTTGGGATGGATGTGGCGTCACTGTCTCTGGAATACTTTAAGTACTGGTCAAACAAGCTGCAATCAGGAATCAGACTGCCAGGACCCTCTGCTGGGGCCACAGACCAGGTCCCTTCTAACATGCACTTCTCTGCCTCTGGGATTATTTCCCTGATTTGGGGAAGCTGGCACATGGAGGTCTTGGATGAAGTCTCAGACAAGACAGCACACCAAGTGGTGCAGCCCAAATTCCATGCAATATTTTAGTCTCTGGGCATTTTACATCAGAAGTGTCATGTCTGTACTGAATATGAGAGCCACGCATTGCTTTGAAAGTTACTCCATCATCCTTTTGATCACCCTGCCATCTCTCAGCCTGCCCCAGTTCATCTCCACCATCCACCGCTGTGGCCATCCCAACACACTCCACCACAGTGCGTGTCCACCCCAGCCTTCAGCCTCTCCTTTGCATTTGTAGCACAGCTTTGCAGCTTCTCCCTGTTGCTGGTGCCTCTGCTGAGGATGGACCATAAAGCGATGCCCCAGGACCACCCACATGCTGCAGAGTCAGACAGAGCAGTTGTGTGGTCACAGAACAGCAGTTCTCACTCTCACTGAAGGCATTTAAGGCTGCCCTGTTTGGGACATGGCTCCTCTACCCTCCCAAAAGTGCACTGATCTAGATTTGTCAAGCTTAAGAGATTTTGATGGTGCCACTACACGGCCATCTACACACAGTCTGCTTCCAAAGCGTGTCCAGAGTGCCCACTGCCAGTGGAGTTCTCACCTGTGCTCTCTCCTGAGCTGTGCTGGTGCATTGCCTGGGGACACGCGAGCTGACATGGGCCACAGCCCACAAGGGGAAGGCCTGAACCATTAATTAGTGTAGACAACTGAACTCTCACACCTGAGGCCAGTCCCTGGTACTGTTCAATTTGCTGTTACAGCAGCAGTCAATTTTTCATCCTCCTCTGTTGATGATAGTCCAAAACGTTCACCTTTGAGCCAGTTAGTGATGACTTTCGAGATCCCTGGGCAATTCACCTGCTCAGCGTGAAACATAAAATTACAGATCATGGTCCTGGAAGGGCCTCTGAGTGGCTGGCTAGTCCATTCCCTGCCTGTATAAACTATGCTTTTGTTCTCTTCCTGTATTTCCTTATCTTGAAGATTTCCAATGATGAACAGAATGGCAAAATACAGCACAGGAAGATGATCCACCACTCTTCTCTGACACTGTTTAATTCAAGTGTAAACAAAGTAGGCCCTTTCTTTGATTAGATTATAGGTTAATTTTAAAAGGCACATGGTCTAATATTACACCATTCTTATTGTTAGTAAATATTTGATAGAGTGCCTCAGTAACTTATATTGGAAAAAACAGTGATACGGAACTGGAAGATGAAAGCGCTTGCTAGCGATGATCATAAATTAAAGATAAATAACACCCACAGCCTCTGCGTTGAAAGGAGGAAGCTCTCGTCACATAGATCAATGTCCATATTTACCATGTTTTACAACGTTCTGTGAATTGCAGTCCACAACACACAAATGCATTTCACAGAAGGTGCATTAGGGCTGTGTCTCTCCAGTGAAGCTCTTGCAATATTGAGCACAAAGGTAAGTTAAAACATGTTATGTTTGTACAGAAGTACATATTGATATTCCAAAAAGAGAGTTGTTTCAATTATAATGTGAAATTTATTGAAAGCAGAAGAAATAGCTAAATACAAGCCAAAGCATGTGTGTTCACTGCAGCACCCTGCAATTAAATTCCAGTGCAGGTTATTCCTACAACCAGGGAAGAGGGCGAGTCTCAGGTGAGGAGTCACCATGACTGAAGACTGGCAGGACAATAAAGTGGAACATGATCACTTCTCCCAGGACAAACCTGAACCGTGCTATGCCAAAGAAGGATGGTCATTGAAAGCCTGTGGGTTGAGTGTGCCCACCATGCTCACCAGTTTGAAAACAGTTTCTCGTGAGAGGAGTACAAAGGAACAAATGCTGTATACGCAAGACTACTTAAGTATATGAAGCCCTATTGATGAACAGATCACATCTTCACAAACAAATGTGCTTAAAAGTCCTCTTACTGTTTTGTATATGTAATCAGTCTATGACATGTTGGAAATGTTTCTGCAGAACACACTTTATAACACAGTGTCAGAATGCTTTCATTGACAATTATGATTTTTTACCACACTGATATTCCAATGCAAAAGGTATTTTGGTACAGTGAAGATATGATGGTTTGTATTTTCCTGTCTATTCCATAGCAGTTAATGATGGATAGACAATTTTAAATTTTGAACTACTGTGGAAATTACTTCTCAGTACCCTGCTTTTCTTTTTTGAGTTTACAACTCCCTCCGCAGTAGGGAATGTCAACAGAGAATGAATGTCAAGAGAGACAGCTGTAGCTATGGTTGCCATGCAATCTGCATTACAACAATTTTGCTACAGGTGCTCAGTACCTCTTGTCACTCACAGGTGAGGAATTCCTGACAGCTTCAGCAAAATTCATCCAACTTTTCTCAATTCTTTTTCAATACAGCCAAGATGATTCACTTGAAAACACCGATGACTAGACACATATTCCATACACTTCTGGTCAGTAAGAGATTTTGCATTTAGATTTCATCACTGGTGAAACAGAAGGAAATGTGAAGTTAAGAGTCCTTTCTGCCAGATTTCCTCTATGTCATCTTTTTCACATACATGCTACCTCCAGCTTCTGGTGGCAAGTCACATCTTCACAGCAGTTGTTTCCAGCACCTGCTACTGAGGAGGAGGTCCTCTTCCCCAGCCCTGACCTACAACATATTACAATTGCTCTCCCCAGTTTGGTGTTTGGTTTGCAAACTTGCTGGAAGTGTAGGACAGCTCATTGTCCAGGTCATTAATAAAGACATTAATCACTCTTGACCTATCAGCATGCATCCCTGATGGATGCCCCTAGGAATTAGTTGCCCATTGGACTTCGTATTGTTGATATGAGCCTTTCATCCCAACCACCAAGCCACTTCTTCATTCCCTTCACACTCCACTTACCCAGCCCAAATCTCACCAACTTGCCTACAAGCAGACTGTGGGGATCATGTCGAAAGCCTTGATAAAGCCAATGCTACAATCAATACAACACCAATTGCCTTCCTTTGGCAACACAGGCTGTTGTCTCTTTGTAGAAGGTAACCAGGTTGGTCAGGTAAATCCCTGCTGGCTCCTCACAGTCACTTCTTTGTCCTTCACGTGCTTGGAAATAGCTTCCAGGAGGATGTGCTGTCCAGTCTTCCCAGTGACTGAGTTGAGGCTGACCAACCAGCTGAGTATTGCCTGAATCCTCCTTCTTGCCATTCTTGATGACAGGTATGATGGTATTTCACTTTTTTCAATCACCAGAAATGTTTCAAATCACAATCATCTTTCAAAGATGACAGAAGCAAATCTTGAAATTATATTGGCAAGCACCCTTGGCATCCTTAAATGCATCCCTTCTGGCCCCATGTGTAGACCTAATTCAGCTGACATTTTTAAGATGTCTGCTCCAGGAAGAGGTGAAACATCCCCTCAAACCAACTGTCTTTAATAACATTATTTACATTACCTAGGTTGCAAGACTGAAGTGAGACTTGTGTAGAAGAATCAGTAGTGGAGATGTCTGGTGTATTCAGACAAATCCTACTCATAGTGTGTGTAAATCCTGTTTATTATCTCCAGCAACTGCCACTCCCCATTCTGGTGTTCTCCAGGTGTGTCAGGTTCTGGCTCCTTATGGAGCTGGTGAAGACGGATATGAAAACCCTTGGTTTGAGGAGATGGTGTTCTCACTGTACTGCCATAGCATGTGATGTCTGACTGAGAGGAAGATGGCAGCAGTACAAACGAACAAGACTTCAACCCTTTTCTTATGTGGCTGCAGGCTTCTCAGTGCCTTTGTTACCATACCTTGACATGGCTGCAGGCTTCTGTGGGGGCTAATGGTGGCACCTTGCTGATCCTAGGAACAAGAAACAGTTATACACACAAAACCCCAAACCCAGCAAAACTTACATCGACATATAGACTGCTGATAATGATGTGAGACTAGCAAGCCATGCAGCACTTCTGTCCACACAAGCGTGATTCTGTTTCTTTATCCCTGCTTGCTGTGTTTAACAATGTTCCTAAACTCTGTGTGGCATCTAGCACAACCAAGGCTCCAGCTCTGTCGGGAGCTGTTAGAAATTAATTTAACAAATATCAGGATCTTAGCATGACTCTGATCTTCTAAATACTTAAAACCTGAACACCTGGAATCAGGTAATAACAGGAGAATCTCCACTTCTTGTTTGCAGAGAGAAGCAAGAACCACTGGCTTAGAAAGCAGTGGGCTAGTTCAACTCACCAGAGGCAGAGAAATATTCACTCTGAGTTAGTTTTCTGCCAGTTTGATAAACTGAACAAATCCCAGAACTGGTGCAGAAGAAGCAGCACATACACACAAGTAGTTTTAGTGGGGACATACAACTGCATGTACTGGCAGCAACAATATCAACTCAGACACTTCAATTAAATTCACCATACAAACAAACGGAATACAGAATAGCAAGAATACCTTAAGAGTCAGTTCAGGGACTTAATGAACTGGAAGATGACTCAGATAGACATTTTTAATAACCACTGAGAAATCTGCTCTCTGTGAGCTTGGCTAATCCCTTTTGAATCTCATGCCTCCGATGTTCATGGCATCCTAGAGCCACCCACTTCTCACGTTATCAAGCTATGCATAAGATGCATGAGTTACTTTTATTTGTTTAAAGCTACTACACCCATACGGATCCTCTGTTGTCAGACGCACTGTCAGCTTCAGTTGCTTCCCATATTATTCATGATTTTATTGTGTTTGTCATCTCACTTTGCCCACCATCTCTGGTCACACCTGCCCACATTACTTACAGCCTGCTCCCTTGGAACTAAACAGCCTTTCTATTATTTACTATAAGAAGAGCAGGACATCACTCTCTAGTCATAGTCTTCCAGGTAAGAAGGAGGTCACCACTTCCCCCCCAGCTTTAACCTACCCTGCTATCCATATCTGCCCACGAACAGAGCAGTCTGCTCCAGCCCCCTCTAGGCAAGGGCACACCACCAGCAGTTTAATCTCCAGTGTGCCTCTGCCTCCTCTTCCTGTTCCAGCCTCTGTGTGGTCTCCCTCCTTCCTGGTCCCTTTTACTCTTCAGGGCGAGTTGGGCTTCCCTACTTTGCTCCCATCTTTCCTGCCAGTTGGATATTTTTTGTCCAGCACCTCCTCAGCCCACATATGAGCTGGAGCTGCCTCCTCACCTTGTAACGTCTCTCATTCCACTTGTCCCTTTCTATACTTTTGTCTGCAGCTTCCATTGACTGCACTAAGCCCCCATCAATAAAAACATTAATGAAAAAACAATTGTTTTCTCTTAGAGCAGCCAGAGCTTCCTCAGTTTTCCTCTACATCATTTCCTTTTCCTGGACAGGAATTTCTAAGTCTCTAACCTCACACCACTAAGCTTTTTCTTCGAAATACCAGCTTGGGCAGTGGCAGCCCTTGTTGCCACAGGCACTGTACTACCAGCTGCAGCCATGCTGCCTCCACATGACACAGAGCAGGCAGGTTGTCTCCCACGTGGATCCAGAGATCTGACATTTGTCATTCCCTGCGTTTCCATTCACTCTCTTCCTCACACTGCAGACCCGACCTGGCAGCTGGTTCAGTTGCCACCTTGGTGAAGGGCTTCTTTCTCCTCCTTTTTCAGCTCAGCTCAGTTTGTTTCCCCTCACGTCCCTCCGTCACTCATGCTGGGTGAGTCACGCCTGGTGCTTTCCCTCCACCAGTGGTTCACTGTGCCAATGCTGCTGGCATCTGGCGGCACAGGAGGCTGAGGAGTGTCTCTCACAGTCCTTAGTGAGAATTTGCTCTTGTTTGTGCTGCTGCATGATGGGGGACTCGCCAAAGCCCGAGGCATGGTTGCATTGCTTATCTCTTGGATTGGAAGGATTGGTGCTGGGCTTCCAAAAGCAGGGTGCCAGCACCACTGGTAGAAAACTTTTTCCCCAGATGCCCCCACAATGGCTGCTAAGTGGCTCCTCTGAGTGCCAGGAAAGATCCTGCCCAGCCTGCTGTAGCCAGCAGACCACAACGACCAGATGGAATGATTCACCAGATGGATTCAAGCCGATGGTATGAAGGATACACCAAGGAAAGGGCCTGCCATGGGGATACGCAGTCCCTCTTCTGTCTGTTCTCACCTCATCCTCTCCTGAATGCCCCTCCAGAGCCCCTGAGTCCATCTCAGTGCCTATACTTCCATCTTCTTAATGATGGTGGCCAAACTATGAATACTTTCAGCTGTTTTCACTGTGGAAACCAATGTGGACAGCAGAACATAAGGGAGATTATGCCTGAGGAAGGATGCCACTTTCCCAAGACCTCTGCAGGTTCTTCTTTAGTCAGAAGAGGCACCATTGTGATCCCTGGAAGCCACTGACGGAACTTTCTTCTCCCATTTGTTTCATGCTTTTTTGAAACACTTGGGTACCTTTGGTGCCAATATCATGCTGCAGTAATGAGTTTCACCATAAACCATGTAAAAAAGTATCTAAGCAGAGCCCTATTCCTCTCCCAACACAGCAAATCCACAGAGCATATTAGGACACTAGGCTCTAATGTACACAACTCCTGGCAAGCTTGGAGCACTCGCTGAAATAAAAAACTACCTTTTTAAAATTCCATTTCATCTCCCAGTTATATCCAAACACACCATTGGTAGATGCATATCAAGAGCTGGCTTTGTGTTAGCAAACCTCCTCGTACCAGTTCGGAAACTAGAAGTAGCATCTGTAAAGTGGAGAACCAAAAACCACTGAATGCAGTTGCACTGCGGAGCAGCACACGGAGCGTGTCTCTGCTGCTGGCATGCTGGTGCACAGGCAGTGTCAGAGGGCAAATGCTTTCCTCAGTGAGAACGACTACATAGCCCTTCTCAGTTTGCCTGCAAGCAAGTTCTTGTTCATTCTGTATCTTCTCGTGAGCTTGGATTTTAGCTGTAACCTAGAGAATTCACTCGAAAGTGTTGATGTGTCATTCAGAACAAGTGTATTTCAGGCTGTGCTATGGAAACAGGGTTAAAGAGTGGTATTTAAACTCAGTATCACAGCAAGGAAAATACTTTATCAAAGTGTGACAAGCAAGACCACCTGAAATAAAACAGTGTCGCAGAGACAACTTTAGCTAAGGACACACTGGTCAAAGGGTTCCGAGCCTGTCACGTCTCGCTGCCTGGCCGGGAGGCTGGAACTGCTCACCGTCCACGTCTGCTGTGGACTCAGCCGGGCAAGGGCAGCACGATGCTGCACAGAGCACCGAGCCGCGCTTCCCGGCGTCTCTCACCGTGCCACCCGCCCGGCCAGCGGTACCGGGGCTCTGCTCACCGAGAGCAGCTTTCCCCGGTTAGTGCTGGGGGAGGTCTCGTCTCTGATCCCATCTCGGCATCCCCGGGCTGCAGAACACCAGAGGTGGAACCAACCACAGCTGGATGGACCACCAAGTCCCAAACTCTCCAAGAGATGGCACTAAAGAGGGGATGCGACGGGAGACGGGACAGGAGGACAAAACCTCGCTGTGCCACCTGGCGCGGGGCTCTGCCCCGCTTTTAAAGAGCCGGCACCAGCACTGCCTGCCCCGACACCGAAGCCCCGAGGCACTGGCAGCCCCAGGCTGGAGAAGGGGCCGCCCAGCGCGCTCCGGCGCACGAATCAACCGTGAAACGAGC
>VZTG01008562.1:0-46468 GCA_013397845.1 Melanocharis versteri | reverse complement strand
AGAGCCGGCTCTGAGGCGCCCGCCGGGGCCTCGGCTCCCGCTCGGAAATGGAGCCGCCGTCGGGCTCCTTCTGACGGGACCGGAACAGCCGCTTTCCTGAGCGGAGATCGGCCCCGTCCCCGCCCGGGAAGGGCACGGTCCTGCCGGTCCTCGCTGTCGCGAGCTGCCCTCGGGGAAGGTCCTAAACCCATTGGCTGGGGCTTGGTTGAGGTTTTAGGAGGTTTCCAGGCGCTTAACGCGTTTTCTGTGGATAACCATTTTTTTTCCTTTGCTGCAGCCATATATCCCCTTTCCTGTTGCTTATTTTTCCTGAATTCCCCCCTCTTTCCCAGCCCGCCCACGCTTCTCGTATAATTAATAACGTTCTTTTATATATGTGCTTTTCTGACGCTCTGACTTTGTTAATCACTTCAGTCTTCTTTGCTCCCCCGTCGTGAGGGAATTAATTGACGGAGCATTGTGAAACTTTTCTTTGCCTCTTTCGAAAATTTCTGAAACTTACCCCATTTGGCTTTGTCAGGTGTCCCATGTACTGGCATGTGAAGCCAGTGGCACAGCAGACCTTTGTTGGTTGTCCTTGGTGATTGCGCTTTCATTGCAAATCTGCATTATTTTCCCCTTCTAATGCTACATGTGAAGCCTTTAAACCAATTAAACACAAGTTAAAGTGACCGTCCCAACTAATCAGCACATTTGAGTTAGGCAGTGGGGTTAGATTTTAATTGGTGCGTAAATTCTCATAAAATGTTCCACAAAAATCAGGAGAAGAAGGAGTGCCCATTTCTGCCGCGTGTGTTGGGGTTGTCGCTCATCGAGTCTCTCGCCGAGTGCCGCTGGGGTGGGTGAGCGCCTCTCTGAGCAGTACCGCGGTGATGACAGTGGGAAGGGGGGTTTTTACAGCCTGGAATAGTCTGTGGCATTCCGCGTTTAGGGGGAAAAAAATGCGGTAACTTACCACATGCCTACAGCCTCTTGGCAGAGGTATGCATCTGCTGACCTGCAGGACGTTGGTGGGGGCCGTCGTTCCCCGGTGTTACAGTCTGTGCGAGTACAGAACCAGCAGCTCTGTGCTCTGGTCAGTCAGTGCGGCCAGTGGCCAGCTGGCATCTTTCAGCAGGGACAGCGTGCTCTGTGGCCGGTTTGCATCTGCGGCACTTGCAGAAGTGTCATTCTTCCGTTGTATTGGCTCTGCAGCGGTGAGGATTGCACGGGACGGTCGGCACTGCCTGCCAGGCTGACACCCTGGGGCTCCAGGAGGCCCGAGGGAGTGATAGCTGTGCAGGGGCCTGGGGTGCAAGACCCCTCCTGGGCGTGGGACCCCCTCAGCAGCATTGCGCCTGGACGCCTGGGGCTGCTCAGGGCAGCCAGCCCTCTGTAACACTGCGAGGAGGAGGAGGACATGGAGAGCTGATTGCTGTGTTTCTTTTGGATGTGTGTCTGAAGGTTCCTGGGGGAAGGAATGAATTGGGGCAAAGGGAGTGTGGGAGGACAGCACAGTTCAAGAGTAGTCAGGTCCCCGTTAACTAAGCCCTGTGTCTCCCGATCTAAGATCCCGATCTTCAGTCCCAACTTCCTCATAATGCTATGAAATGGTAAAGTTTCTGCACTCCAGTACAGGGCAATCTGACCGATGTTGACTTCCTAAGAAGCAGAAATAAGTTACAACAGTGTGGACTTTTCGCTAGCCTTCTTGCTGTCTCTGTGTTCTGAAAATTGCCCAACTGAGAATAAGTTACTGATTTTCTTTATTTAATACGAGGCTAGGAATTGTAAGCAAAAATAAGTCTTGTTTAAAAAGACAACTCTCAAATGTGGCCATTACAAGAAATGATAATATTTAAAAGCCCAGTATGCCTTGCAATCTAGACCACATTATTTTGTATGTGCAAATGGGTTGGTGATTGCATCTTTGAGCATGACCTTACCAGAGTATTGTACCCAGGCACTCTGAGGCTGTGCCCATCCTCCATAAAACCTTTCCTTCCCACCATGGGCTGCAGTTGGTGAAGAACCAGAGGCCTCTTTCCTCATGGAAGTTTTTCAGAAAGTATGGCTGGCATTACTGTGTCAAATGACAAAAAAGGACAATCTTGATACAATTGTTACACTAAAATGAAGCTTTAGGAGGTCGGTTTGATTGGAAGCTTCCCAAGAGGGTGATGATTTGTAGCAGTAATATGTTTTGCACCAACTAGTGGACTGCAGATCGTGGGAGCCCTTAAAACGTGTTGGAATGGAGAACCTTTGTTGTGATGGTTATGGCATGGTTACATACGTCTTCGCACATCTAAGGCCTGCTGTACAGACTTTTTGCCTTGAGTAATGGTTGTATTCACACATACGAAGTAGAAAGCATGAATGTTTTCAAATACTTGGTGACAGCTGATGAGCAGGTGTTGCTTGCCAGCACTCCCTGCATTTCCAAAGCTGGTGGTTGGCTTTGTCCTTCCAAACTGTTATTCTCTCTGCTTTCAATGGGCTGAATCTTTAGAGGGCTTTAGTCCTTTAACTTGATCTCCTCTTCCCTCCATAGCCACCAAAGGTGTGATTAATTTCCCTGTCCAAGCTCAGCTCTTTGCCTGGATAACAGGGCTGGCAGCCTTCTCCTGGTGGCGACTGCAGCCACTCACTGCACACAGTGGACAGTCACATCTCTCTGGATTTGAGGGTTTAGAGCTGGTGAGAGAATCAGTTTGGTGGAAAACCCACAAACCATTTGCCCTTAACTGTCCAGATTTAGGAACCTTCATAACAACCCTAACTGAGAAGGCATGCCAGGCATGCCATTCTCGTGAAGTTGGTAGGGTTTGGGTTGATTCAGCAGCCTGAAAACCAGTGTTTTTGAAATGATCAAATGTAAAGTGTGGCATTGGATGTCAGCCATCAGAATGTGGCAATTTAGGCCTTAATGCTTTTGTGTCTCTGGTGGTGTCTTAGGTTTTGGCAGTGATGTTCCCCTGCTGAGGCTCTAATCATGGCAGATAAGGGGCTGTAAGGATGCCTCAGCCCTGTGTTCTTTAACCCTCACCAGGGTGGAGTAAGATATGCAGGTGCAACACACAGCTTTACCTAAGCATGACAGCAGCGTGGACAGAAGAATGAATGCTATGCACAGGCAGTTTCTATTTCCTTTTCTGTAAAAGAAAGCTGAAAATATTTTGGTGCTTTCCTGCAATAGTTGTGCAGCGAATGTAACATTTGTATTCCTGAACATTTGAATTTCTCATAGAAACACGGTCAGGAAAGGTGAATGTACCCTGTGGGTGATGGACTGAAAGGAGAGGGGGTGTTTAGTAAAAAATGAGTTTTAATGTTGTACTTAGCACTCAGCCTACTCTGCAGCTGTGTGTGCCATGAGAAGCTCTTCCCACAGTAAAGCCGCTTGGGATCCACACCAATAACCCCAGGAATGGAATGGACCATTTCTTAGGAGCAAAATGGCCAATACACAGGTATAAAGTATTAGAACACATAAGCTGGTAAGTTTGTTTCTGTGTGACAGTGGGTGGATGAGAGCAGCTGCTTGGTCTCGTCAGGTTGGAGGAGAGGCAGGGATTTCCACATCCTCTCCAGTCATGGATCTGGGAAGCGCTCCATCAGTGCAGGTGGGCACTGTGCCTGGAGGAGGTGGGTTTGCCTTTCCCCATGTCCTAACCACTTTCTCCTCTGAGTGCCCTTTCTAGCCCTACCCCAGCTGACAAAAACTCCATGCAGCCATGTTCGGAGAGTTGATCTGGGTGAAAATTAACCATCCGCCTCCCCCCCACTCCCTTTAGCCCTGTCTGATTCCCAGCCTGGCTGCAGGGCTGCTTTACTCTGGCCAAGAGAGGGGAGCATGAGGCTTGAAGGAGGCAGGCACCTGAAAATGACTGTAAAACTTAGGTTTTAGGATCTGGTCCAAAGTCTGTGAGATTACTTGTGCAGTGATAGCATCCCTTGAGCATACTAAGCACTGCTGTTTGTGTTGAGGTCTCTGTCACCACCCAACTTTCACGGTGAGTTCAGACATGCTGCCCTTGCAAAGTTCCTGCTGGCACAAAGTGCTGCCCAGGTTTGGGCAGAGGAGTAGAGACATTGTGTTTAGAGGACTTCAGCAGAAAATTTCCTACATTTATTAAGTCCCAGTCTTTTTGGCCCTGAGCTTCTCAAAGCTTCGTTGAATTTAACAAACCTCCATGTCTTCCTTGCAAAGTAACTTCAGAGTCCTGTCATCTGGACTCTGAGCAGCTGTATTGAACTTGGGCCAGGAAAGTGCGCCGGTGTCACGTGTGTCAATACTTTGTGTGAGCTGGAAACTTCCGTATGGCTGCTCCTTGGCCTGCTGCAGCATAATAGCTGTCATCCTGCCCTGCCCTGTCTGCCAGGAGACCAGCTGTCCACAACCCAGCCATACTCACTGTCCTCCCTTGGTGACAAGCGCAGGCAGACTGGCCTGGTTCCGTGGGCAGATCCTGCCTCTGACAGGTAGGCTCCTGGGTGCTCTAGGGTGAAGCAGTGGGAGACACACACTGTCAAGTGTGGATACTTCCTCATCACTACTCCTTGCCGTCCGACCTGATTTGTGAGGAATGTGGTGGTTTTGCTGCTTCACGTCGCAAAGGGGAAAGTGTAGGCTTTAACGATTTTTGATCAGTACTGGGTGGACAAGCCCCTGCATGTAAACATTTGTCATTCTGAATTTACTTAGCTAATTGGTTTTTAAGTCATAGATTAAGTCATAGTTTGACCTGCTGTACTGCCCAGGCCATAGTATCAAACCTTACTTAGTATTGAATTAACTCATTAACTCAGCCGGTTTTGAGGTTTGTGATTTCAACTTGCAAACTTGATGCCTGGAGGGGATGGAGGGGGCGTTGATTTAAAAAAGATTTTTTTGCCACAAAACCCCATGTTACTTGCTTGGATTTGTGATTGTTTGGCTCGGAAGTAGTAGGACTGATTTCGTTCAGATCCCTTGCAAATAGTGTTGTGGCTATCCTTGATTGTGCACTGCATGCCTCTGGGAAAGCAGAGCAGCAGGAGATGAGAACTGAGGCTTTCTTAGCCCTGGTAGGATTTGGCTTTGGTGGTTAATATTACAAAACCACTGGAGGTTGGGGCTCATGTGTCAAGCTGTGCAGTAGGAGAGGAAAGCATTGTGGCTGTAGGCAGGTGATGTGAGAGGGCTGCCTGACCTGTGTCATGGCACAGCAGTCCTGTGGGGCAGATGAAGAGCGTGCTTTCTGGTGACACCCATCACCTCTGCTCCAGGACAGCAGCTCTCCCACTCTGGGAGCCAGTGGGCACCATGTAGCAGGTGATCCCACTGACTGATCCCATCTCCTCTGAGGGTGCAGGAGCAGGTGACAGCGAGTACACTGCACTGGAAGTGCAAGTGCCGAGGTAGGTGAAGGTGATGTGGGAGCAAAAGAGGGAGCGTGTTGTTGTGTGACACAGTAGGGCCTATGTTCCTGCTTCTTGTGAAAGCGTTGCAGTGTTCTAATTGACCTCTAAAAATGGTAGCTTCATCCTAAGCTGAAAATGTCTTTATGACTGATCATGATGAACATAAGCTCAAGCAACTCTTTAATTAGCTCATGAATGTTTCTCTTTACCTTGAATGCTTACTTTTCACGTTTTCCTCTGTTGCTGCATGCAATGCAGAGCTTGCAGAAAGGTAGCTCTGGTCTGTGCAGCTAGGACTCCTGACAGCATAGCTCTGCTGCCTGGTGTTGTCAGCCCTGCCACCCGTGCTGCATGCCGCACAGCTCTGTACAAATGGGAGTGACAGCTTTTGCTGCAGTGCTGCACCCTCGGTACGTGTTGCAGCAAAATCTGTCAGACTTGGTTTTCACATTCATTCTCAAAATGGCTTTAATTTAAATTGCATCTCTATGCATTATCCGGCTCTTAAGGTTCAGCACTGGCTTGTCTTCCCCACTGGATTGATTTGAAAATCACAGGATATGTTTCCGAGGCTGCAGAGGCTCCAAGGTTGTGCTGATCATCTGATTCCACTGCAGCACTTTCAGCTGCTTGTGCCTTTGAGGTGCCTGTGCCTCACGTGGGAGTGCAGTGGGTTACCGTAAAGGGAAAATCTGATGAAACTTCTTCAAGAACTTGTTGTTACATGTGATATCTTAGTGGAATTTACCGGAATGGAATGGAGATTCCTGACCTAGGATCTGGAACAGAGCTGCAAAAACGTTAATTTCTCAGGTAGTGTGACTCATTTGGAAATATGTCTGTTTTTAATAGAAAACAATAATTCCTGGATGGTAATAAATAACTACTAGTATGGCTTTGTGGTGAGAATTTGAACTTGAAGCAATTGAAAATTCCTAACGAAGTTTCTCACTCTTCTGTCTGCATCCCATTCTGTATAGCTTCTCTTCAGGATTGTTTTTAATGTTGTTGAGTGTGACTTATGTCTTTGCATAAAGGTACCCTCTGTAACGTGGGTGTTGATGTTTCTGTGTGAGTTTTGGCTGCTAGGATATTGCAAACTGCCTGCATATGCTCTAAAATTCTCTGGATGTTACCTTTTTGCATTGGGCAGAGCATGGGAACAAGAAGCACGATTTGGAATAGGTCTTTTCCTTTTGTCTGTAACCACTGTCAGAGGTGCTGTGAAGGAGGCAGCGAGCATCAGCAGTGCTTTGGGAAAGCTGTGAAATTGTGTTTGAAGGTGACTGCAGGAACAATGCTGCAGTGGGGCATTAGCAGCTGTGGAGGTGGGGAACTCTTTTCCAGCAGCGATGGGAAGATGGGGAGGCTCTCTGGGGTGCAGCCTCTGCAGAGCACAGACCACAAACAGGCTGCTGGTAGCTGGTTTGTAAGAGCTGGGCTGAGGGGCTGGCTGGAGGTGCAGGCAGAGGGAAACAGCAGCTGCTGAGTGCAGGGAAACAGCTGTGCCCTGCTGACTGCCTTGATTGCCAGGTGGCACTCCTTGGGCCTGGGTCACCTGCCCCTCATTTCCCTCCTGGAGCAGCAGGAGTGGTAAGCCCCATTCTCTAGCTTGCTTTCTCTGGCTGTCTTACAACAGAAACATGCTCCCAACTCCTTACACACAGATCATCTCCATTCACTTTTCCTCTGCTGCCTACGCTTTGAGCTGATTTGCAGAGCAGGGTGGGTTTTTATTTTTTCTCTCTCTCTTTTTTTTTTTCTTTTTTTCTTTTTTTTTTCTTTTTTCAGTAATCTCTGCCCTGTGTGCCTCTAGTGACTGCTGCAACTGCTGGGGTATGTGACTGAGAGTTCAGCACAGTCCTTGCTTTGGAGCCCAGCTGTGTGTGAGCTGGTGGGGCACACAGAGCATCTCTCTCTGCAAAAGCAAGAATGGCAGCAGCAAGCTGGACGGGCTCAGCAAAGCATTGGCAGCATGGCAGTGACTGCATGTGAGGCAGATCAAGAGAAGGTTGTTCTCTTCTGCTCAGTACTTGTGAGGTGGTGTCTGAAGTGTCATGAGATTCAGGTGGATGTTTCACTAGACCAGGCTGCCTGAAGCCCCATCCAACCTGACCTCAGACACTTCCAGGAATGGGGCATCCACAGCTTCTTTGGGCAACTTGTGCCAGTGACTCACCACCTTCACAGGGAAGAATTTCTTCCTAATATCCAATCTTAACCTACTCTCTTTTAGTTCAAAACCAATGCCCACATCCCATAACTACAATGTGTGGTAAGAAGTCTCTCTGTCTTTCTTATAAATCCTCTTTATGTATTGAAAGGCTGCTATAAGGTCTCCCCAGAGTCTTCTCTTTTCCAGACTGAACAACCCCAATTCTCTCAGCCCTTCTTCACAGAAGTATTACAGCCCTTGGATCTTTTTTTGTGGCCTCTTGTGAACCCACTGTAGTCTTTCTGAGGACTCTAGAACTCCAGATGCAGTGCTCCAGGTGAGGTCTCACGGGAGCAGAGTGGGAGAATCACTTCCTTTGACCTGCTGGCCTGAATTTTTTTGATGCAGCCAAGGACCACTCTTGGCTTTCTAGGCTGCAAGAACACATTGCTGGGTAATGTCCAATTTTTTGTCCACCAATACCCCTAAGTCTGTCTCTGCAGGGCTGCTCTCAATCCATTCATCTGCCCGTCTGGACCGGTGCTGGGTATTGCCCCATTCCAGGTGCAGAAGGTTGCAGCGTGGTAAATTCTGACTGAATATAAAGGAAAATAATTTTCTCCCTGAGATTGTTCTGACAGGAAACAGAGCCTGAGAGGTTGAGGCATTTCTGGCCCTGGAGATTTTCACAGCTTAATGCAGTCCTGAGCAACCTGGTCCAGCTTTGGACACTAACCCTGTTTGGAATCGGAGCTGGACTGTGGTTAGCTTCATCCCCTTACTACTAACTCTAAGATGAGAGAGAAAATGTGAATTTCCTACACTTTCCCTCCTCTGTAGAAAGGAGCAGCATGGTGAGGGAAGCAGTGTGGTCCTGTCTCAGTACAGCCACGCCAGTGCTTCCTTCCTATGAAACATCCTTCCTTCCTTCAGTCCAGGGAGTACAAGGGGGAAAAGGACAAGTAAATAACAATGCAAGTGAGCACAGTTAGACAGCCATGCCCTGGAAAAGTGCTGGAGGGGATCCTCTGCTGCCATTTTTGCCTTATGCTCTATTTCTTACTCTCCACTTCTTAAACATGCTGTAAGAAAAGCATATGCCCTCTTGGCTCTGATCTTCATTTAGGATAGGATTCAGATAAATTAATGCTTGGCATTAAGCCTGCAGATTTCGTCATTAGCATCTTGTGTAATGCTTGCAGGAATACCTGTGCTCCAAGAGCAGTAGAATTTGTCTGTCTGTTGCCCATTAGTTGACAGCCTTCAATAACCAGTGGACTTAAAAGCAGATCCAGGCTGCCCTGTAGAACTGCCTTGTTAATACGAGGTACTTCAAGATTGTTGGTTTTCTAGCAGCATGAAATGGAGACTTTGGAACAAAGTTTTCCCATGATGGTCATGAGTTGAGTGGCATCTTTAACTCTTTCATGCCCTATGGACAGGAGGCTGGTAGGAGGTGGAAGAACTTTGAATTTGGTGATGTTATTCAGCCTTGTCTGTGGGAGAAGTATGGCTCAGGACCTTCCTGATGGAAATCCTGTCCCACACTTCTGACTCCAAACAGAGGAGGCAGCTGGATGCTGAGGATGATCTCTCTGTGAAGTTACAGCTGTTTTGCTGTTCAGTGCCCTCCCTAGTCAAAGGAGACACATTTCCCCAAGTGCATGGGGAATTACTCTGGCCCGTTTTTGGAAAGAAGGAGCAGAGGCCAGGTATGCCTCTGCTATCTCTTTCTGCATTAAGGAGAATCCTAACAGTGACTGCTGAATGCCCCAGCCAGTTACCAGACCTTGGAGCTCTGGTTTATGGAGAATATCAGGTGCCCTCACAGCTTTTCCCAGGGCAGAGTCTGTAGCGTGGGGCATGCGGCTCTGGGCAATGAGATGCCCTCACCTTCACGTCCTGCTTGCCCTGGTCCTGGCACAATGCTGTATGTCTGTGTGTGAAATGCCTGTTCTTTTGAGAGGCTCAGCCTGCAAGTGAATGTATTCCATCCATAAATTCATCAAGGCAGTTTTCAGTGGCACAGCTGCCCAGTGTCATAACACCATCTTGGCAGCTTGTGTTGGAGTCTCCCCATTGTCCATGAAGCGTTAATTTTGAGGTTAAAGTCCCCACAGCTACAAGCATGCTCTCACAAAGGCAGCATGTTCCTGTTTGTAAATGTTATTTTATTTACTTTTTTGTTACCTGAGGGTATTTTCAGCAATAAATTGAACACAAAGACTACTGTTAGGATCTTCTAGTCCACCCAGCTGTCCTTATTGAGCAAATCATGTTTAAGAGTGATTTATGAGTCCTTTATAAGTTCCTGAATACCTCCTTTCATTTGACTTCACACTTGCCAGTGAACAAAAAAGCTGCAGGTTGGGAGCTCAGAGGGGGGAAAAAAAAGCCGGTTGTTATAAGGGAGTCCAAGATCACAATTAGTATTTGTGGTACAGCCAGGGTACAGAGTTAAGGGTACAGAGTTACCAACTGTTTGTATTGGGAGGCCTTGGAGGATCTAGAGATTACTCACAGTGTGTTGGTCAGCCAGCCAGCCTTCACTTACCTGTGCAGGTGGTTGTGAGGCGCTGTACCCGTGGTCCACCTGGTTCACGTGGCTGGGAGAAACCACGCAGGCTTTGGCTGCAGTGCCTGTGAGTCAGTGCCTGCGGTGCGTGGGTACCTTGCTAATGGAAGGGCGTCCCGCTGAAGCATCGTGCCTCGTCTTGCCTGCCTGCTTGCTGTCCTGGACACTTGCTCAGTTCAGCTGTTGCTCCTGCAGGGCGACCAAGCGGCTCTGGAAGAGACCCCGAGCTGGTGATGGCACCTTGGTTTGATAACAGCACCCAGTGTCTTGCTTCAGAGCGCGTAGATTTCGTGAATTGCAGCCAAAGGGTTTGCCTCAAGCTGGAGGTGATGCTGCTGGTGTAACCCAAGCCAGCCAGTCTTTATACCAGAGGCATTTCAAATGGCTGACAGATTCCTTCTCCTCTTTTCATGACAGCGGTGTTAACCCTGCTGTTCCCCAGGCAGCTGAGCTGAGGTATGCTGCTAGTCCCTCCCACATCTCTAACAAATGCTTGTCCAAAAGCTGCAGAGTGGCACAGCTGCAGTGAGCTCCAGCATGCGCTTGAGCTGCTGCAGTGCTGCCCCTGCATGCCAGGCACTGCAGCTCCCCTAACACACAGCCGTCTCACCAGGAGTTTACAGTTCAGGTCTAAACCCTGGTTTGCTCCAGGAGCAGCAGCAGTGGCACCTGTAACCTGAATCAAATTCCATGGCTTCCTCAGGGGGCCTTCCACGAGTCTGAATTGCTGCTAATTGCAGAGTTTGTTCAGCCCTGTGCATTTAGGCTGCAGGCGCAGGGCAGGCCAGACTGCTGAGCATGCCGGCAGAGGTACTGCTGTCCATCTATCCCAGGGCAGGGTTCTGAAAATGTGCAGCAGTTTAATCTTCTGCATCTGCACTGAGCAGGGCAAGTGGTGGATTTGCATGAGGGAGGCTGTGTCAGGTGTTAGCCAGGCCAGGGCAAGCTTCTCACAGAGGAATCAAGGGAATTCCCTGAAGAGGGATCCCTTCAGCAAGAGCAACTCTGCAGAGACTTAGGGTAAAACTTCTACTGATTTGGCAGATTTCTGATGATCATGTTTCTTTCTAGTGGTAGGGCTGTTCTGTTCGATGGATGGATAGCAATGCTAATAATTTATAAAGTTGACCTACAAGACAGAGATTAACACTGGGTTTATGCTTGAATATTGAATTTTATCGGAGTAATTAGTCCTAGATGTCTGCTTAGAATTTTTGAGTTAAAGGGCCATTAGTAAAGATTAATGGAAAATTAAAATTTAGACACTTACTGAAATATGAATGATCATTTTTATTTCAGGTCACATCTTATTTCCTTATGCTACCATGCCATCAGTCTGAGGGTCTGTGCAGTGCCTGCTGGACCTACTCAGAACAAAATCCTGTGTGCACAGAGCAGAAGGAAGTGCAGGGCGAGGTGTGCAGAGAGGACAGGGCACCTTTCCTGAAATGGAGCTAAAGTTGACTGTCTAAACTGTTCCCAAAAGATTTTCCCTACTACTACTAAGGATTTTCCCTACTACTACTAAGGAGTGGGGTCAATCCTGATCGATGGATCACTGTCATCAATGCTGCCATATGTTTGTACAGTTCTTGGCATGGCTTGGCCTGGATCTTCAGAGACATCTTCTGGGGATGGCTCAGAAGTTAGCCAGGTCTGTCGTGTTTGGAGGCAAAGCAGGTTTGAAAGGGCAGAGATTGTCCCGTGCCAGTTGGCCTTGGCGCAGAGGACAGACCCGAGCAGGGCTCATGTTCTGATACAGGTGTACCCTAATGCTCTTTTTGGTCACTGATGACAGTGCAGCCTCCAAGAGGCCATTCATCCACCTGGCCTTAACAAACTGGGGTCAGGTGGGCAATTATCTGACAGTGCTGCAGACTTTTTTTTGTCTATGGGGAATACCTGAATATTTTTGTATTGAATGCTCAGCTCTAGCAGACTACATTTTGGGTACAAGGTACCACACACAGGCTGGTTGCCTGCCTTTCATTTCTGTCCAAGGCAGATAATGGATGGATTGGGAGCTGCAGCAGTCCAGGAGAGGCAGTAGCTATGGCAGCTCCCCAAGCTGTTCCTGTGGCAGCTGTAAAGGAGCTGAGAAACTTTCCTTTTAGCACTTACAAACTTCATTGAATGAATTCTTCCAGGAAGAAAGTCACAAGAGTAGCCATTTGTCTGTGCTACCATAGTTCATGAGCTCATTTTCTTGGGAGGACCTTTGGGGCAATCCCAGTTTTTTGCAGGGTTTGTAGGGATCTGCATGGGAACCTGAGTGGCTGAGCCAATCTTTTAGCCAGAGAAACTCACAGCAATCAAAGGAGTGTTCCTGCAAAGCTGACTCAGATGTCCTTCTCTGCTAGGAGAGTGGAATGTGCTCTGTATCAGTCAGGATGCAGAGAAACACACAATACTCTGTAATTTTCATGCCAACAGGGATGTGTTTGTAGCCATGTGGCTCTTGGGTATAGTGTTAGGAAGAATGTGAAGGTTAGAGCTGCCTATGCCTAATGAGCAAAATGATTCAAAGATGGTTATGAGTACTTGAAGTTAGTCTTATTAAATGTATTGTACCAGGCAGGCCTTTCCCAGCTCTGTAGACGTTGGTGGATGAAAAATTGTGTGGGTTTATGCTTTTGGGTGTGTAGCCAATTTGCAGTGTGGTACTTGTCAGATGTGCAGTGTTTCACCCTGTTTCACCCGGACAAGTGTTTGTGACAGGACAATAAAAGAGCCCAAGAAGATGATGAGAGCTCTACTGGATGAGAGCAATGGCTGGAAATGGATGCCTAGGAAGGAGGAGAGTGACAGGGGAGGTGTGCAACCATGCAGACCACAGGATTCTCCCAGCCTGCAAGTTTTGTCTCAAGTGGCCTTGCTGAACTAGGAGTGGGTCCCTGTAGGAATGACCTTGATGGATTTTTCTTCCACGAATGTATCTAGTTGCTGCTTTATGAACCCACGGGACTTCTAACTTCCATAACATCGTGCAGCAAGGAGTTCCCAGGGTACCACTGCATACCTGCAGTAGTAGGGCACTGAACAGAGTGAGCCCAACCAGAGACAAGCAGATGGTAACTGGATGGGACAAGGGAGTGAAAACACCAGCAGGAACTGGGATTGATGTTACTGACCCAACCTTCAGCACAAGCATGACAGAAGAGGGTGGAGGGAATAGCATTGTTCTTATAGTGGCCAGGTGAAGAGGGTAGGAGAGCAAGTTCAAGAGTAAAGCTTATTAAAGTGACAGTGTGGAAGATAAGTCTGAGAAGAGCTTTTACTGTATGCTAAATATCTGGGGATAATGGAAGCTTGAGAAGCACAAAAGATGCAGTGATGCAGGAGAGAAGAAAAGGAACAGAGGAGAAGGCACTATAGGTCTGACTGAGGTGCCTGTCTCTTCAGCATTCCAACTGTACCAGTAGCCCAAACCAGATATTGGGGAGGAACATGAAAATAACAAATATGAATTTCCCTGTTGTCTGCTTCCAGGGATGTCCTGAGTCATAGAACTTTGGGTTCTTCACCTTCAATAATCTTTGAAATATTATTTCATTCATTTTTCTAACAATTTTCTGGATCTTGCTTGCTCTGAATCTCCCCTGAATGTTTTCAGTTAGTCTGAGGCTTCCAGCTAGCCCATGGGTGGCTCAGCTACCTTTGTGCTAGCACGTATTATGGGGCTGAAGCGATGGTGACAGCCATGGCCCCTGAAGTCCTTTCAGTGCTGAGCCTGATGGAGATGGGAGGGAGGGATGGAGGGTGAAGGAGGTGGGAGACGTCTGTGTCCAGTAATTATTACAAAAGCACCACTGAGCTGGGGCTGCTCTTCCCATGCCATCTGCAGGATGCTGCCAAGTTTGTGACTCGCTGGAGAGATGCCTGCATAGTGTTTGTGAAATCAAATGTGACAGTAAAATCTGCTTCTGAGGACAGTACAAGTGGCAGCATGGGAAGAAATAAAACATCTTTCTCAGCTTTGATTCCAGTGCAGGATGGCACATAGGAATAGCATGCTGTGGGGTTTTGAAAGTATCAATCCATTTCTGATCAAGAGCTCCAGAGTTTGGGTAACATCTTCTTGCCATGGGGCTCCCAGGGCAGGGATGCCACTAGCAGCCCTCTCTTTGGCACTTGTGCAGGTTAACACTGTTCTGCATTGGTGAAAGAAAGATGCTGCACCTGGTCAGCAAATGCTCTGACCTGCTTTCAGTGAGCCCTTCCAGTGTGAGTCAAGCAGTGATTTCAAAGGGGAGCCAGAGGAGAGTGGCTTTGTAAAACAAAGCAAAATCTCTGCTCTGCTCTGCACAGTAAAGCACAACTGCTCAAACCTCAGTGCTACTCAAAGCATCTGCTGTGAGCAGCCATGGGTGGCTTTATGCTCTGCTGCTTTTGCATTGGCCCTGCCAGTTCCATGTAGGGAAACTTACTTTATATTGCAAGGAGAAGAGCGATGCTGAGGAGTTCACTGGGTGATCGGAGTGTTGATGTAGGGGTCAGTGTGACTCAGTGATGTGCCAGATCCTCTCCGGCATCTGCAGAGCCTGCTGCATTGTCTCACACTGCTGTGGATGCTATTTGGTGTCATAATTTGAGTTTCTTTGAAGGTTGTGGTTGCTGGGGTCATTTTTGGCTGCTGTCTCATTATTTCACATGCCTCTAGTCTCATATTGTATTAGTCAATAGTCAATCCACTTCCAGATTGCTGAGCATTTTTCTGACTTTTAGAATTTCCTCTCCCACTAGATGCGGCCATTTCTGAGATAATTCATCCCTCAAAATATGTGCATCCCCAAAAGTCACTTGGCATTTTGCCTTTGTGTTCAGTGGGGCCAGGGAGCCCCTGTCCCCATCCTGTGTAAGCAAATACATTATCTGCCTCCTCAGCTGTCCCAGGAGGTTGTTAGATGCCTGCAAGGTGGCATGCAGGGTTCATGTCACATGGAGGACTTTGGCTGTTGTTTAGTCTATCTTGTTTTATACCCTTTTTCTTTTTTGAGTGTTTTTCTCCTGTTCTCATGACTATGTGTCATTGTGTCAAGTCAAGAACCAGGTGCTGGAAAGAGCTCACAAAAGGCAAAATCACATTAAGAAAAACTTTCCTTCCTTTTCATTTTAACTGACTGAAGGCTCTGCCCACAGTATTGCCATTTGCTGCGATTTGTGACACCCATGTCCTTTTTCTATATAAATGGCAGAGAAATTTTACTTTACAAATGAAGAGTGACATGCTGGACTCCTCCCAGCCCATTTCACCCTGGGGCAGGGAAGAAAAGTCCCACTGATACTCTCAGCACGTTCAGCTGTGATACAGGCATTATTCATCAGCAGCATTACTGTATGTAAGCGTGACATGTTCACACTCCCTTGCATATGTATGCAACACCAGAAACCTTTTAATTAAAACTGCAGCTGTGTGCACATGGGGCAGAATCCAGCCAACATATCTAACCTATACTTCAGGTGGAAGAGTCTGCATTAGAACAGGAGCATAGTTTTGTCAGCTTCTCCCTGACCTGCCTGGCCATTGGGGGCTGCTCAGAGGAACTCCCTTGCTAACCTCTAAAACTCCCAGGTTTTGCTGGTGCACATCCACAGAGCTTTCCTCATGCCTGAGATGACTGTCAGCCTCCTAATGTAATTTGAATACACAGTCTGGAGACCTGTGTTGCCTAAGGCTCCCTTTTCCCAGATGTGTCCAAGTGCTCCTAGCATTGTGTTCAGTGCAAAAATGCAGTTCCCACGGATATTGTGAGTAATAATTTAGCAGAAAATAGAACAGGGGCGATCTAAGTTCACCTCAGTATTTGGGGAAGTGGAGGGAGTAGTACCAGATACATGCTCCATCCATAAGAGCATGGGCAATAGCCCTGCTCTGCTCCTCAACTGAAACTGGACCACCTGTCAGCTAAGGAATGCAAACCTCAGCCTGTGTGGTTTCACAGCACAGAGGATCCCAAGGACTTGAACCCCAACGAGGCAAATTGCTTTTCTATTCTCTAATTATAGCTGTGCTTGAATCTATTGATCTATTGCCTTTGATGACTGCTGCACTTCAGAGTCTTTGGGAAACCCTGGCAACTTCAAGAGCAAACAAATAAATTAGTAAAAAGAGGTTGCAGACTAAGCCAGTAATAATTCTCATTCATCTTTAGGATTGGGTAAAGCCAAATGTGTCATATATGCTGTGATGATGGGTGCTGTGGCAGACCAGCAGTGCCATCACTGGGAGCTCAGGGTCACCCAACCACAGTGAGGGGATGTTGCATTATCAGTGTAAAAGTGCAAGCAAAAGGATTAAAAACCCCAAAGATTAAATGCAAAATATGCTTGTGAGAGATTTCAGTGTCTCCTAGTACTCAACAGACGTGTATGGCAGCTGGCTGCATTTTTATCTTGGCATAACAGAGAGCACAGTAGGAGTCAGTTCCAACAGTTATTTTCCCACATGGGTGTTTTGGGGACATCCTGAAATCAAGAGCAGTGGGTGCTTGTGGGACTCATCCCAACAACCAAATCAGAGCAAGGAAAACGTTGGGTAGGGTAAGATGCTTCTGTGCATCTGGAGAGGAACGGCATCGTGGGCCCAAGGAACTCTGGCAGAGATGATGTGAGTAGGTCTCAGGTAGTAGTCATTTAATTGCTGTTCCTGAAATAGATGATTCTTATCTCCCAATTCATAAAGTGTTTAGCTATCACTAATGTTTCTAGCTGGAGGTTTTTTCCCCTCTGTTCACAGCTGTGAACTGACTGTGTGTGTTTTGTGCAGGCAAGATGAAGTAGTTCCAGGGGAAGTTATATCCAACGTTGCTGCTAAAGAAACATTTTCATAAAATTGTAGATAATGAGCAAAAGTGAGTGTGCAGAAAAAATTAAATTTAAGAACGTGAAGGGTAATTGGGAGTTATGACTCTAGTAAATGTCTTGAACACTGAATTCTCATAGCTGTTTAACAGGATGCTGTAGCCAAAACCATGCAGAGTCAGAAGAGCCCTCAAAGGCAGTCTGGCCTAAACAGTGGGAGCAGGCAATTGATAATGCTAAATATAAATGTAGTTAGGAGATACACACATGTGTTGAGGAAGATCAGAAAACCAAGTGATAAATCTGTGGGGAAAAATAGAATCAGAATGAGTCATTTAAATAGTGAATCCTGGTAAATTCTCTGCAGTGTTTGGTACGTTACTGCTTTGAATTGGTTAAAATGTGTGAAATTGGGGTTTGACTACATGTGCTCTAATGAAGAACCTTTTAGATCAGACAAAACCTTTTCTCCCTGGGGGTAGTTACTGGCCACATATTTTGCTTTGATATTTTATTTGAGTAGCAGGTAGTTGGAGACTCCCCAGGCTTCCTGCGTGTCTCGTTTGAAAAACATTCTTTCAAGAACTCAGATCCAAAGGGATGCTGTTGTGCCTCTTGGCCTAATGCAGGATTGCCCTTGTTGTTGAGGTGAAATCAGATCTTAAAGTTTTAGAGTGAAGAAGCACACCTGATTGCTTTTCTGAGCTTTCCCAAAACTTTCCTCAGCTTTCAGTTCATGTTCTTGGTGCATGGCCCCTGGAGAAAGAGTGGCATCATTCCTGGGGGAGACAGGTACCTGTGCCTGAGCCCATGCCTGGGCTCCCTTTGTTGTCACTGGGGGAGGAGTTCTCCTGCTGTGGGAAGTCCTGTTTCCCTGGAAAGGCCAGCTGAAGACAGCTGAGCATCTTTTTCTCTTTGAATCTAGGAGACTCTGGAGCTAAGCGAAGCGAGATGCATCAGTCTGGGATGTGTAAATATACAGTCCAGTACTGCATACAAAATAACATCATCCCCGCTGCTGTGCTTCTACTCAGGATTTCCTCTGGTACAGCCAAGAGGAGCTGTCCCTGAGCTGCAGCAGTGCATCAGCTGCTGCTGTGGCCACTGAGCCTTTTCCTTGTGTCCAGGAATAGAGCCTGCCAGGGCCTTTCATCTGACCTTATTGGTGGCTCAGATGACTCTGTTGACCTGAACTCTCCCTATTACATTTGCCACTGCCACAGTTTACTTGCTGTTTATGAAAGTTAGCATCCTCTTTTCTTCCTGTGGTTTTTTTTGTTTTGAGTTGGGTTTTTGTTTGGTTTTGGGTGGGGGTTTTTTGTTGTTGTTTGTGGGTTTTCGTTTGTGTGTGATTTTTGGTGGTTTGGTTTTTTTTGTTTGGTTGTTTTTTGGGTTTTTGCTTTGGGTTTGGTTTTTTTTTTTTCTGTTGGTTTGGGTTTTTGATGGGTTTTTTTTCTTTCAAAAATTGTAAGATAGAGGTAGGCTGAGAACTGCTCACTTTTCCAAAACAGAGAGAAAGAGAGAAAATTATGAAGTCAATACATCCGTATCAGGTACATCCATATCAGGTTGTTCAGTACAATTACAAGCTTTATCAGATTTATTTAGCAGCTCCTGTTTAAATATCCACCAACAATATTAATAAGCATTAATAATAGTCCAGTGTTTGAATCCTGTACCATTCTTTCTGATACTTTGATATCTTTGACAGGCTGGAGAAGAACAGTCATGAACAGCTAGAGTAGTTTAGGTTGGAAGTCCCCTTGAGTTCTCTGGTCCAAGCCCTAACTCAAACCATGTCTTCAAAGCAGTCACTACTTAAGATAATATTTTATATTGGCCAATTCTCCTCAATCTTATAAATGTGCACTTTATTTGTAATACTAATTTGGTCTGGTTCTGTCTCCAAGCACTCAGGTTACTTCTGGCTATGCCAGGAAGTTAAAGGGCCTCCAGCTTGGAGACTTGTAGATCCTTTCTCTTATTGTTTGTAGAAGATGTTGCTTTATATCTCCTCCTGATTAAACTAAATAGATTGAGCCTCTTTCCTCTCTGGCAGTAAATCATGTCAGCTGGGGAGGTGCTGGGAAGTTGCAGAGCCATCTCTGGTACAGCTCTGAACACCTCACTGCATAGAGGTCCCACAGCCTGTCTGGACCCTGTGGCAGTGTTGGAGCAATGCCACGTCCAACACCACACACCAGCCCTGTGCAGGTCTGCCTCCATCATGCTCTGGCTGTCTGGGAAGGAGGCTGCTCTCACTTCCCAGCCAGTAGCTGGTGCTGGGTTAACCATTAACTCCCAGCTCTGTGGCCAGGTAGAGACAGGGCTTTGTTTTCAGAGCAGTGCGAATCTGCTCATTGTGGCCTTTCCTGTGCTGGTCCAGTGACATTTCTCATGAGGTTCTGCTGGGGTCTAACAGCCTTTCCTGCCTGCTGGCAGCTGCAGTGGCCTCGACGGTGTGTGGACAGCAGGAGGGAAGGTGCTCCAGGAGCAGGACGTGGCCATGGTGCTAAGGGAGGGGACAGGCCTGTGGCCAAGGCTGGGTGCACTGCTGTGCACAGGACGCCAAGGTTCCTCTCCAGGTACCGTTTGTGGTGCTCCTTTCAGGGGCTGGAGGAGCCTGAGACCAACCCCGTGGGATGGTGATTCCCCCACAGTGAGGGAGGTCCCTCAGGAGAGGGGTCACAGGGTGCCCAGTGTGCACCAGGAGATTCCTCGTGGCGTGCGTGGCAGGTGCATGTCCGCAGCCCGGGCCCCCTGCCCGCCTGGAAATGGGTCACCTCCAGCCCAAGAATGTGTGCACCAGGAGATTCCTCGTGGCGTGCGTGGCAGGTGCATGTCCGCAGCCCGGGCCCCCTGCCCGCCTGGAAATGGGTCACCTCCAGCCCAGGAATGTGTCAGGGAGCTGCCACTGCCTCCCTTACTGGCCCTGTCTTTTCCCCACATCCTGCTCATCACTTCTTGACACTATGCAGCAGGAAACTCCTGAGTGTTTCCTCTGCAGAGAGGTCCACAAAAATTCTGGAGGTCAAGTCCTGTTCCAAGACAGAGTGCCTGAGCAAGAGCTGCAGTCACCCTACCTCCACTCGGGTTTGTGGTAGCCCTCGTGTGCTTTGGGCTGTGCCTCGTGCCCAGGAACAGAATGGTGCTAATGTTGAGTGCCAGAGGGAGACTTCACATCCTCCCAGTGGCCATTCTGGTCTGCCCAGGGGCCCCTTCCTGCTCCTTCCTCAAAGCACAGAGGAGCTGTTTAAAAAACACCCTGGAAGCTCTGAGCTGAGCTGGGAAGAGTTCACATTGAGTGTGTCAGAGTGCACCGATGTGTTCTAATCGCTGCTCATGCTCAGCAGCAGCAAGGAGAGGCATAAGCAACTGCTCATCTCCTGGGTGGGTGAGTGGGTGGCAGCCGAGGGCAGCAACAGCTTTTGAAACGGGAAGGAGAAACTTGAAACTCCACTGGCAGAGTGTCTTTGGGATGTGACTACAGCCCAGGTGATGATTTCTGCTGAGCAGCCTGAGATGCTGGAGGAATACTGGCAGTGTCAAATGGCAGCAGCTCCCAGTCCCCTCCATCTGCAAGCTAGTGTGGGAGGCTTGCCCCATCCTCAGTGGTTACCATAAGGCTGGGCTTTGCCTTTTTCTAATTCTATTTATGATTCCTGAATCTTCATCACTAACGTGGCTGCAGGAGACTGGTGCAGTGCTGGAAAGACGTGTCTGCTGCATGGGCGTGTCTGTGTACAGGGACCTGAGTCCTGCAGGGTGTGACCCTCTACAGCCTGGGATCTCACACACGAGCAGCTGCACTGCCTGTGGAGCACTGAGTGAGAATCCACTGGTGGTGCACAAACCAGCAGAGGAGGACACTTCCTGCCCTTAGCAATGGGGAGCAGGCTGTTTTTGGAAAGCCTGCATAACCAAAGTAAATGGACTGTGGCTCTTCTCTGCAATTTCATTTCACCTAATTTAGTACTCAGAAATGTGTTTAATTAAAAAGTTATTTATATAAACATTTATAGTCTAACTTAAACAGCAAGTATATTTATATTCTGAGCTCTTGTATTGATTTTGCGCATTTTTTCTTTCAGGGTGAGATTGCCTCTGCTCAAAGGAACAATAACACACCAGAAATACACAAGGTGTATACCATTCACCCAGACTAAGAAAAGCTTTTTTCTGAAAGGAATAAAATAACCATGGCAGAATGTACAGGTTACAAGGAAACCTCAAATCGGCACCTACGTTTCAAATTGCAGAGCCTTAGTCGCCGCCTTGATGAACTGGAGGAAGCAACTAAAAATCTGCAGAAAGCAGAGGATGAGCTGCTTGACCTCCAGGACAAAGTTATCCAGGCAGAAGGCAGCAACTCCAGCATGCTGGCTGACATTGAAGCCCTGCGGAAAAGAGTGCTGAAGATCGAAGGCAAGGATGAAGAAATCAGGAAGGCTGAAGAGCTTTGCAGATTAATGAAAGAAAAGCTGGAAGAGGAGGAGAGCCTCACTCGAGATCTGAAGTCAGAAATTGAACTCCTTCAGAGGAGAATGGCAGAGCTGGAGAAGCTGGAGGAGGCCTTCAGCAGGAGCAAGAATGACTGTACACAACTGTGTCTTAGCCTCAATGAAGAAAAGAACTTGACCAAAAAGATTTCTACAGAATTAGAAATACTTAGAGTGAAAGTGAAAGAACTGGAATCATCTGAGGACAGGCTGGATAAAACTGAGCAGACCTTAACAGCTGAGTTAGAAAAGCTGAAATCCTTAGCCCTGAGCTTTGTCACAGAAAGAAAACATTTTAACGAAAGGGAAAAGCAAAATGAAAAAATAATCCAGGAGCTAACACAGAAACTAGAACAAAACAATAAACTAAATAGGGCAGATCAAACTAGAAATGCATCCAACTTGCTAGAAAGGTCATCCAACAATCTCCTGGACAGAAATGATATGAGAATTGAAGATGATTTGACTTCTGCACTGCCCTCTAAGGAGACCAGGAGGAAGGGAAGTGTGGATTACCTGAAACATGTAGAAAATGAAACCAGGAATAAATCAGAAAACCAAAAGAATAAAAACCAGGAAGACAACAAAGTGAAAGATCTCACCCAAGAAATTGAGAAACTTAAAACTCAGATCAAACATTTCGAATCTTTAGAAGAAGAACTTAAAAAAATGAGAGCCAAAAATAATGATCTGCAAGACAGTTACTTGAGTGAGCAGAATAAAAACAAACTCCTAACAGGTCAGCTAGAAGAAATAAAAATGCAAATAAAGAAACAGAAAGATCTGGAGAATGGAGAAGTTGAAAATGAAGATACAAGCTTTTCTAGCAGGGGAAAACATGACCGACCTAAATACAGAGGTCTCATGACTGATTTGACATCTGCTAAGCACAAGCCAAGGGAGCTTTCACCACAGCAGCGCCGGGAAAGAGCACGGAACAGAGACTTCTCTATCAGCAATGACAGCTACAGCCACAGTGGTAAGCAGGTACCCAGTCCAAGCTTAATGAACAGAAAAGCAGGGAGAGCTTCTGGTGCATCTGCCCTTTCAGACACTGCTGTCACAGATACAAGAAGACTGGAAGAGAAATCTTTAGTTTCCACTGTTTGTTCCAGTCAAAAGGAAGGCTGCATCGTGCAGAATGAGGGGAAGAGATCCAAAGAGCAGCCATCTGTCCTCAGCCGATATCCTCCTGCTGCACAGGAGCAGAAGTCTTGGAAAGCACCTTCCAAACCTGTTGGTGACACAAGCCTGAGATCTAAGGCTGAAAAGCCATCTCAGGTGCTCCGTGGCAACTGCCAAAATGGTGCTGACACGTGGGATGAAAAGTCAAGCAAAGGAGAATCGATGGCTTCTTTGGCTGAGAAGCTGAAAACGAGTCAGGCTGAGGTCAGCGAGTGCCTGGGGGACACGAGGGGTACCCACACATCTTCCAATGGCACAGCCTCGGCATACAGGTACCACGTGTCCTCCAGTGTGTCAGTCTCAGACTCTGCTGGCTCTAAAGCAGAAGCAGCAAGCACTTTTGCTGCATCACACAGACAGCCCTCAGAGGGGAGGGCTAAAAGGGCAGTGATCTCCCAGGAAAAAGAAGCTGCAGACACATCACTTGAAAGTGTGAAGTTTTCGATGCTAACGAAGCGTTCCCATCACTCCAGGAGTCAGGAGGACATTCTGCAGATTCTCACAGGTCTTGATAAAGAAGACACAGAGCAGTCTTCAAGTTCAGCAACAGATCATGTAAATATGGGTTTAAAAACTGACTCCAAAACCATCCAGAGTAACCAGGAAAAGCTTAATTCAGATGAAGAATCAGGGAGAGGCAAAAAATCAACCACTCAGTCAGATTTTGAGACAAGAAAGAAAGTCAGTTCCAAGCAGTTCTCCAATTCTAGGGGAGTTTTTAGAGCATCACTTTTTGAAAATGACAAAAAAACTGTGAACAATGAAGACTCTACCAAGTGCATAAAACCATCAGATGCCAGCACTGGAGCATTGAAATCCAGAAGATCCTTCAGCCCTAGAGAAGCTCTGAGATCAAAAGCCGTAATTAAACCTGCAATTGTTGAGAAGGATATGAAGGTAATCATGGGAGGGACTGTTTCAGAGGCAGAGTCAGAAAAACAGAAGTCTACTTTTAAAACGGTAACAAATAAAATGACAAGCAGCATCACAATCTTTCCTTCTGAGCCAACAGCTCCAAGGACCACTGCAGATATAGCAGCAAAGGAAAGGCATGCTACCACCAGCAACATCAGAGTTGCTTCAAATGAGCCTTCACCATCAATAACAAACAATGTCCCTTCGCCCTTTGAGATCTCGGTTAATAAAAGTGGTCTGAAGTCATCTGAGACGGACAGAAGTGGAGAGGCAGCGCCGAGAAGTAAAGCTGAAACAGTGGTCTCGAGAAGCAGCATTATGCTAAAGACTTCTGAACTCGTGGATAGGAACAGTGAGACACCTGTGGAGACAATGAGCTGGAAGAGCCACGGCTCCTCAGATGCAGGTTCATCCGAAGCAAAGCATGTCACTGTGAGAAGTTCCTGGAGAACAAGACAAGGCCTGCATTCCCTGGAGGACTCTCAAACCAAAGTGGAGAAAAGCGCAACTTTCAGTGCCACAAACTTGTGTAGGTCCTCAGTGGACCTTTTAGAAGGGGAAGGGAATAGTTCAAAAACAGACTTCCTGGAGCAGACTTCATCAAGGATGAGTGCCACGGCTAATTCTTGGAGTGCCCCTGAGCTGGGGTCCCGAAGGACCAAAAGTAACTTAAGTGCATCTGAACTGCTGACACGCAGGAGCTATGCAACTGATCCTACAGCAGCTGCTGCTTGGCAACAGACCACGCTACCTGTAAGTATCCTGTATTCAACACTCTTCCAGTGGATGAGGTTTTCCAAGTTGCCTGTTAGTTGTAGGATGCATGATTTGAAATTCTTACAGCTTATTTCCTAAGTGCTGCCTCTCCCAGCTCCTGCTGTCTTCCTTCAGTGAATTCACAATTCACAGCACCCACAGCCTTCTCATATGTGAATTACCAGATTTAGCCTTATTGAAATGAGATCCATCTGCTTGGGTCTTGTAATGCTGTATGAATAACTACATAATAGCATCAGAGAAGACACAGTCACAGCTTAAGTAGGATGTGGTATGCTTTTCAGAGTGACTTCGTGTAGCATTTTAAATTTGGAGTAGCAATGGAAAAATGATGGAAATGAGCAGATTTGAGTGGGGTTGTGCCTGAGGCAGAGTTGTAGCTCTAATGGCAGCTGTAGAGATAGATAGAGCTCTTTTTGGTAAGAGCTTCACGGTTTTCTCACATGAAACCAGACTCTGGTCTGGAAATGCTTCCTGGGAATCTCCTAAACAGGTGGACGGTGGCTGGTAACACAAGGCTGCTCCCTCCTTGTTCTGTGTTAATATTCCACCTGAAAAGGAGCAAGAGCCACAAGGACAGCTGTGCTCTTTTTCTGTTCCTTTGGCTGGTACCAGTGAGGGGGGTCCCTTGAAGCAGTGACCCGTGCAGGCAGCTGATCCAGTGAGATGTGCTTGCCACTGGAGCTGCAGGCTCTGGCAGATTTCAGGTGAACTCACTGGCAGCACGTACCTTTGTGGCCATTAAACCCCACACTGCTTTGTGCTGCAGCTCCTGCCTCTGCTCTTCAATTAACACTACTCTGAGCAGCTGCTGCTATTGCTAGTCTGCAGGAGGAACCAAGCTGGATAATCTGACAGGGCTGGTGGCAGAGGGGATAGGTTCATAACTGAATGACTTTGGCATTGACAAAGATGAACTGGTGGACATAGGCAAGGAGTTTTACGTTTTCAAATCTTCTCTTCCACTTCTCTGGCTATGAGAAGCACAGAAGAATTTGCACTTAGCTTTGCAGAGAGTCCATTGCCTGGTGTAGAAAGTACAGAGTGGCCTTCCAGCTACATTTGGAAACTGAGAATAAATACATTGTCTCCGTGGCCAGAGTGGGTCACAGGCAATCTGTACTGCTCATTCATGAATCCAAGCAGAGCTGATATGACTGAAGTTGTCCTTCTGTGTAACAGCAGTTTGTGTGCTTGGAAATGAGAGATCCTTTCCTAGGGTGTCCTTTATCCCACGAGTTTCAATTCACTGCACCCACAACCTTAGCTCTCACAACTGAAGCAGTCTCTGCTACAGCTGAGTTCATGTGTGGTTGGTCTCAGAGCCCTAAACACCTTAAGTGGGCACTCAAGGATTTCTTTCCAGTTTTCCTCCTGGCAGCCCAGCCAGGGCTGAGTGTAGCTCTGCAGTGCATTCTGCAGATGCTCTCCAGGTTGCTGTCAGATCAAATTTGCCAGCTGTGCAGTGCACCTTCAGAGCAGCTGAGGTGTACCTGACAGAGCAACCTGATCTCTGCCTGGCCAGCCCAAGTGTATCCAGGATCAGCTGGCTTCCAGCCTTGCCTGTGTCAGGAGAGCAACCACACGGTTGGTTCACACAGAACTGAGCTCCGCATCTCTCTCTGCATCATACTTTGCAATAAAACCACCCTTTGCACCACATAGTCACAAACCCGACTTCTTGGTCATAGGTTGTGTACTTTTAGTTTGTAGATGAGGAGTACGAAGTTAACCTGAAAGACTGCAGGTACACAGTTGTACTAGATATAGCAAATTGTATGCAACTTAAATTGTTGTATATGCCCTTGGAAAAAAAACCTTTGAAGGGTATCTTCAGGCTTATAATATGCCTCATATCACAGCAGCTTGTTTCTGCTGGGATTTGTGGTTCAGTTAAAGATGTAGCTATTTTCTCTGGCAGAAGGCTGCACACTGAGCTGTCCTAGGAAGGTATCACTGTCACCTCTTTCCACCTCCACTATCCACACTCTGACATTGCCTTAAGAATCTTACTTGGGAAATGCAGGATCTGTGCTATTTCTGTCAAATCTATCTTCCTCTCTTCCATTGCAACCTCCCCTTTGTGTATTGCTGATGCAGGCAAATGTCCCTAATGAAGCTGCAGGAGATATCGACTCTTTGTCATGCAGCTCTGTGCTGCAGAAGCAGCAGCTGGTTGGAACGCTGCTTTGGGAGCCCCGGGGAGCAGGAGCTGCTGATGGATGAGTGGGTGTTGCAGCCTGGGGACCAGCTCCCTCTGCTGCTGGCAGCCAGCCTTCCCAGGCTCACTAAAGACCTGAGGCAGTGCAAGACCTTGAGCAGTCACTGTTGGGGTTCGTGTTTCGCAGAGTGAAGTCTGCACTCCTCTGGTGTGATGTTTGAAGAAAATTAGTGCGAATGTGCTGGCGGGCAGGGAGCAGATGAGCAGCAGCACAGTTAGATGAATGCATGGTTTTCTTAGGCCTCTGACATTAATATGACTGGAGCTGGGCTGTCTGCTGCATAAATTTGGCAAAATTCTAAGGGTAGGGTTGTGTTCCAGGGAAGCCATCCTCAGTTCTGATGGTGGAAGTGCATCTGCTGGAAGTCGCCCAGGCAGTGTCCAGGGATGTGCTGCCTCTTGCCCCTTCTCCCCCCTGCTTTGAGGAGTAATGTACAGAGCATCTGTAGTGGGTTGACCCTGGCTGGATGCCAGGCTCCCACCAAAGCCCCTCTTTTACTCTCCTCCATAACCAGACAGGAGAGAGAAAATAGAATGAAAGGTTCGTGAGTGGAGATAAAGGGAGGGAGAGATCACTCACAGATTACTGTCACCAGCAAGACAGACTTGACTTGGTGAAATTAATTTAATTTATTACCAGTCAAAATCAGAGCAGGATAACGAGAAGTAAAACAAATCTTACAAACACCTACCCCTACCCCTCCCTCCTTCCCAGTCTCTACCTCTTCACCCCCAGCAGTGCAGGGAGACAGGAATGGGGGCTGTGGTCTGTTCATTACATGTTGTTTCTGCTGCTGCTCGGGGAGAGGAGTCCTTCCCCTGCTTCAGCAGGGGATCCCTCCCACAGGAGACAGCTCTCCACGAGCTCCAGTGTAAGTCCTTCCCACAGGCTGTTGTTCATGAGCNTGGAGTGCAGTCCCTCAGGAACAGGCTGCTCCAACGTGGTCACTTTTCCATGGAGTGCAGTCCCTCAGGAACAGGCTGCTCCAACGTGGTCACTTTTCCATGGAGTGCAGTCCCTCAGGAACAGGCTGCTCCAACGTGGTCACTTTTCCATGGAGTGCAGTCCCTCAGGAACAGGCTGCTCCAACGTGGTCACTTTTCCATGGAGTGCAGTCCCTCAGGAACAGGCTGCTCCAACGTGGTCACTTTTCCATGGAGTGCAGTCCCTCAGGAACAGGCTGCTCCAACGTGGTCACTTTTCCATGGAGTGCAGTCCCTCAGGAACAGGCTGCTCCAACGTGGTCACTTTTCCATGGAGTGCAGACCCTCGGGAACAGGCTGCTCCAGTGTGAGTCCCCCAGGGGGTCACAAATCCTTTCAGTAAACCTGCTCCAGCGTGGGCTCTCTCTTTCCATGGCTCTGCAGGTCCCTGCCAGAGGCCTGTTCCAGCATGGGCTTCCCACGGGGTCACAGCTTTCTTGGGGATCCACTTGCATGTGGGGCTCCTCCACAGGCTGCAGGGGAGTTCCAGCACTCCTGTGGACCTCCACAGGCTTTACTATGGTCTTTACCACAGACTGCAGGGGAATCTCAGCTCTGGGTCCTGCAACTCTTGCCTCACCTTGACACCTCCAGAGCTGTTCCTTTCACATATATTCTCACTTCTCTCTTCCCTGGCCACAATTACTTCTGTGCAACAACTTTTTCCCTCCTTAGTTTGTTATCACAGAGATGTTGCTGCCTTCTCTGATTGTCTCGGTCTTGGCCAGTGGCAGGTCCATCTCAGAGCCAGCTGGCATTGGCTTTGAGGGACATGGAGGAAGTTTCTTCTCACAGAAGCCACCCTGGTAGCTCCTCCCACCCCCTACCAAAACCTTGCCGTGCAAACCCAATTACAGGATCTATCACCATTTCACTCCCTCTGACTCCACACAGGCTTTTACTTAAGCAGCCAGCCACACCATATCAGTGGTTTCATCTTTCCTTGGACCTCAGTAATTTTGTCCAAGGGATCTGATCTGTTTTGTGACTGTGCACCCATAACTTGGGTTAAAATTACTGGATGGTTTTTGAGAAAAAATCTTTGTGAAATAGCACATAAATGAGGCCATGCCAGAGCTGGCCTGGTGGTTTAAGTCCCTCCTTGCTAAATGAGTCAAGCCCACACCTTACACTGCAAACCCAGGACGAGGATCCCAGTGCTGTTCCAGACCCTCCATAGACCCTGGGTCACAACACTCTTTATTTTCCTCCATCGCACAGGATGAAAGCAAGGATTTTGTGTCCCGTTCCAGAAGGAAGCAGTACGGCTCTTCTGAGTACCTCTTGCAGGCTGACACCCCGGGGAAAAGGACAGCCATCAAGGTGGAGCTGCAGGACTCTGAACCCAACTCCCCTGCACCAGCAGCTCTCCAAGGAGAGGAGCAGGTATGTGAGAGAAGGTGGTTACAAGGCAGGAACCAATATCTGAACTGACCTCCCAGTAACCCAACTTCTCTAAGTTGTCCAAAAAGTCTCTGCTCTTGTAGGAGAAATCAAGTCTGAAGTTAGCACTTCCCAGGGGTGCAGTGGCTGCTGCATTTTCTGTTATAAACTTGTTTCAGCAAGCTTTATGGCTAAGAATATTCTCCAGTAACTAAGTGGGACTGCATCTAGTCATCCTCTGGTACGTGAATTAATCAGGGATGGAAAAAACCATTTGGAGAGACAAAAGCAGAGTCCCTGCTTCAGCTGGCAGCTGTACTACCAGAGTGTTTCTCTGCTGCTCCACCCCTGCTGCTCTGCCACCTAAAACACATCTTTCTGGACACACAAAGGAGTGGGAGATGGGCCTACATTATAGTCATTATGACATTGCTTGAAATATGAAAAAAATGTGTATTTCAGCCTCTTCACAGGGGGCTTCCTTCTGATGGTATAGGGGTCCAGGCAGATTTCTCAGGTGTACAGTCATGCTTAAGTCTGTACAAAAGACATCCTTTTTCTCCTGGAATTCCCTCTTGGCCTGTTCAGCTGCCCAAAGCAAAGTGCATCTTTCCATTTATGGCTCATCCGTAGCAGGAAATATCTAAGACCCCAAACCTGTTGCCAGTGTATTTCACTGGACATTGCTGAATCTTGTTATGGGAGCAGCAGGACTGCAGAGGGGCAGCTGAGTGCCCTACAGAGTCATACCTCATGTGAGTGGCACAGAACTAAAATCCCAGAGGGCCATGCTCTCAGCTGAGCTTTGCAGACTGGCATTTAAAGAAAGGCAGTGTTTGCAGCAGGGAGCAGTAAACTGACACTGTCCTTGTTGGTAGCTGAGGAAAGAGGCAGCCCAGCAATACTCTGTGTGGTCACCAGAAGGTGTAACCACAGTGACATTCATCTGGCCAGGTGCAGACTCCTGTATCTGAGGCTGTGCTGTGCTTCCTTTGCACAGACTGGGTCAACAGCAAATAAAAACTGTGGTAAAGTCACCCCTGTAACATGCAGAGCATCATTTGGGTCTTCTGGCTTGCCCAGACCTCCACTGATTGTAGCAGGAGCCCAAACATGCCACAAGGTGTGCTCCAGCTCCTCTGTTGTCAGGTGTTCTGCATTTCACTTCCAGGACCCACATGCTGAGTGTGGAAACGGGTACATTACAGCATGAAATAACCTCAGATGAGGCAGGGCCAGGGCCCTGTGCTTTGGGCTTACTCCCAGCTGGCAGAGCCTCTGTCTTCCAAACTCATCCTGTCACTGCTCTCCCCCACCACACCAGGGGACTGTGATCCTGGTGGGATTTGGGGTGGTTGCCAGGGGCAGTTGCAGTCCTTGTCTGCAGAGCAGAAGGGCTCCCGGGGCAGCTGCGGGTCACGGGCAGCCTGTGATCCTGCGGGTTTGTCTCTTCCAGGGCGCGTCCTGGGCCTCCCGGGCATCTCGGAGATGAGCTGCGTTCCCTTCTTCTCAGTGACCATGGTGAAGCAAGAGGCAGGACAGTACCAAGCTCACAGGCATCACAGCTGTTTGTGACCTCTCCAGAGGCTTCAACCAGCCTGAAACCAGTTTTGTAACACGATTTGAAAGGTACAGGAGCTTTACCAGTGAATTCTTTTTCTTCATTGCTGAAGAGGCAGCTGCAGAGACTTTGCTCAGGGGACTCCCACTTCTCATCTCTGTACCTTCAGTCTTAATCTTCCCTGTAGGATGATAGGTCTGTCTCCATATGGAAACTCTGACTACCTAGCCTCTCTGAACAATGGTACTCCTTGCACAAGAGAGAACTTCTTTTTATTCAGTTGCGTTCACACAAGATCCCAGCAGTGTCCCTGTGATTACATCCACCAGCCCTTGACAGCTGTCCACCACAATTGAAAACTTTCAGTCCAGATGGAGACTTTGCATTCTCCTAATACACCCCTATTGGCTGGGGCAGTGGTCACCTCAGTACCTGTGTTTCCAGCACCCTTTGTCTCTAGGCAAGAGGAGACCGTTCCCCACTAGTTACTTTACAAATTGAGAAGGAAGGAGAGCAGAAAATTTTGTTTAGAGGGAGTTGGTTCCCTATCACTGTCAGTCTCTGCAACAAGCTTTGCATGTTCTACTCATCACCAGCTGAGATCCTGCACCAAGAAGTCATCCAGTGAGCCAAACCAACACAGCAGTGACACCTCCTCCTGCCTGGGACCAGGGTGCCATTCATCAGAAGCTTTACGTGTGTCACACTCTGCAGGCAACAACTCTGTGGCTTGTGCAAGGCAGTTGAGCCCTAAGAGAAAAAGAAACAAATGCTTTTCCTCATAGACAAGCAGAATGTCTTTGTTCCTTCCCAAAACAGGATGGAGACAGCTGGATTGGACCCTACGAGAGCTTTGGTCTGTGCCTCTACCCCTGTCTGCCATGCCTGGGACCCAGGTGTGGTCAGAGACTGCTTCAAACACAGAGGCTGTGTGTCCCCATCAGTGCCTGCAGGCCACCGAGTGCAGCTGTCACTGTCAGGCAGACACGTCCCCGCAGCTCCAGGAGGTGCTCAGGAGCTGGAGCAGCATCTGTCCTGAGCAAGGTGATGGCACCTGGCTCTCACAGACGGCTCGGACACTCCTTCCTTCCCTCCCATCCCCTCCCCTCCCCAGCTGCTGGGCTGGCCCCTGCACAAACACCACTGTGTTTCCTGCTGCCTGTCCCCTCTGCAGCGGGACAGGGATGATGCTCCAGACAGAAAAGGGCCTTGATCTGTTTCGGAGGTGCTCTTGGGAGGAGCTGCACCCCAATAGCTTCCATGTCCGAGTTGCACCCCACACTTGATCCCATATCCCACCTCAAGAGGAGCAGGTACCACAACCATCTGATTGTCTGTACTGCACCTCCCTGTGCCGCAGCTCCTCCTTGGCCTGGGAAATATACACCTCCATTCTGAGAAGAAAATGAATCAAAAACAAACAAAAAAAAAAATAGAGCTGGTTGCAAAATATCTATGAAACATTTATATAAAAGGGATGTGTTTCAGCGACATGATTATTTTTTTTATGAAGATTGTTTGGAGGAAGGGAAAATTATTTTTGAAAAGAAGTGTTTCTTTTTGGAATTTTAAGTATGTTTTCCCAAGTGTGTATTTTTAACCCTTCATTTTATTCTTTTACATGTCATGACATATGTGTCAACTTGCATAACAAGACAAAAAGATAGTGTTTTTAAATTAGTACTGAGTGGCAGCTCTAATACTCTTTAAATTATATTAAAATAAATTGTATCAACTGCTCTTACCATTGACATAGCAGTGCTAGTAGAATGAGATAATGGGAAAAAATTTTAAACTCAAACTCCAACCTAAAAAGAAAGAAAGTGAAATTTTGAAGCTAAATTCAGACTTCTGAACTGCCTCCCCCTGCCCCATGTTTATCAGGAGGGATTGGAAATCCTTATGGATTGTGCAATCTGAAAGCACAGTGGATGTGACAGTCCTGTGCAATGGCTGTATCCTTCCTGAGCAGCCTGCTCTGCTCAGCACTCGCTGTGTGCCAGGTTCAGCCCCCAGAAGCAGATGGATTGCCTGAGCAGCAGCAGCAGCAGCAGCAGCAGCAGCTTCCCTTGCCTCCCTGTGCCTGCAGCAGCTCTGGCCCCAGAGCCTGCCCAGCAGTGCCCAGCTCAGCGCTGCTCTCAGGCTGCTGGCCCTGCCCACCACGGGCTGCTGCCTCTCACTCTGCCCCTTCTCCTCATGAGCCCCTCCAAACTAAATCTGCTGCCTCTCACTCTGCCCCCTTCTCCTCATGAGCCCCTCCAAACTAAATCTGTTGCCTCGGCAGCCCGGATGCCTCACACAGTACCTGCTTGCCTACCCTGGGAGGCGTCGTGGCACGCACCTGCCTCTTCAGCTGTCACAGGGATTCCCTCTCTGCACATCCCCAGACTTGCTGCTGAGCAGCTCTCCGGCTGTGTCACCTGTACAGTCACTGTGGGAGAGCCACTGGTGGCACTGCTCTCCTGCCTCCAGAAACCCAGCCTGGTGTGGGGCTCTCCCTGTCTTAGGTCACTGCTGCCAGGACTTGCAGCTTGTACAAACTGCTGGACAGCCAGGACATCCTGAGGAGGACAAGGATCACTTTGGGCAGTGGCTGAATGGCTTTCCTCCCAGTCCCAGCCCCATCCTGCTGCAGGACACGGGTCCACAGACTACAGGACGTCCCTAGGCATCCACCAGCTTTCTCCTTCTCGCCCTGTTGGCTTGGATGTGGCTTAGCAGGGTGCTCCCAAAGAGCCTTCCAAGGGAAGTGGTTTCAGTCCTGGCAAGGCAATCTCTGCATCCCTGTGATTCAACATGCGGGGTGAACCCAGGCTTCCCTGTGCCTACCCATGGAACACTGGCTGACCCATCAGCTTTTCAACCCCACTGCTCACCCCAAGAACACAGCCCCATGTCTGAAGGGCAAGGGAAGAACCACTAGCAGCAACAGCTGTTGGGTTTTCTCTTCCTGTCAGCCAGGACCAGGCTTTGCCCGAGCAACCGGAGTGCTTCACCCTGCTGCTCAGCTGGCTCAGCCCCAGCAACACAGCGCTGCTGGCACTGTCTTCAGGTGCTTCTCACAGATGATGTCTCTCATTTCTCCAGCTGCCTCAGTTATTTGTTCAATATTTTACAGCAGACACCTTGGACTCCTGCTCTAGACTCAGTTTCGCTGCTTGTAAATACCGGACACAGATGTCACTTGGTAACTGCACACTGGTTGTTTTTACCACAGCTGAGATGAAATCTGAGAAAGAAAACCCTACCTAGTATGGAAAGGGGCCATGCCCTCTAGTCAATGAGTGCAATAGGAGCTGATTGTATTATTAATCTTATAGCAATGACTTCAGGAAACACAATGTGTTTACTCGAATTGCACACTTTTTTTGAACAGCTGTAAAATAGAGTATATGTGTAAATATTGCCATCACTGAAGAAGTATTTGTAATTTTAGCATATAAATATAACAGGCTTTTCAGTAGGCTTGATGATGCGTAAGGCCATGCATTGAGCCCTCGGGTAATTCCAAAGTTGTAAATGTATTTGCTGTACACAGGAAGTGTGTCAGTGCTTGCTGCTCCCAAGGATCCTCAGCTGCTGGTCCCTTTTGGAGAGCCAGTGCTTTCCCCAGAAGGGCTGGCTCCAGTCTGAGAGCCCAGCAGCTCACTGCTTCATGGAATGGCTTGCTTCACGTCCAGAAACCCCTCTGAAGCCCGCAGAGCTGCCTGTCCAGCTCCTCGGAGGGTGTGGGGTGACAGCTTGGCCATGGGTGGCATGCAGTGCAGCCCCACAGCCCTCCTGGGGACAGGAGCCCAGCAAGGGAGAAGGGCAGGAAGCACAGGGCAGAGCCGTGTGCCTTGGTGCTGCAAGAGACACTTGACACAAGCCATTTCCCAGCTACCAGCTGAAGCAATAGTCCCACTGGTGTCGACTCTAACATAGCAGACCTCATCTCTGCCACCCTTGCACACCGTTGAAGCAATCAGGGCACTGCTCCAGGCCAGCCTCCTGCAGGCTGTGCTGTGAGAAACAGAACACGAAGCCATTGCTCGCAGATGCCTCCGATGGTCGGAACCCAGGGCCCAAAGGATCATTCTCCTGGGCTGCCCCACCTGCAGTGCCGGCTCCTGCTTTGGGGAAGCAGCACTCCAGGCTGCATGGAATGTATTTTTAAGAGAATAAATCTATTTTTTTGTATTTGTGAACATATATTTGGGTGGGGCAGCTTAGTTAGAAGAAAAATAAATCTTTTCATAATCACAGGTTCATCCAAGTTAAGCGGATTTTCCAGGGTTGCAGTATGCCTTTTTCCCTAAAATAAACTTTGTGTCCAATAAAGCTATGAGCAGTGTGTTCCACCCTCTTAGAACTTGCCCTGGCTCAGCATGCTGAGTAGAGGAAAGCCAGTGCTTTCCTCCCCAGGCTGCCCATGCAGTGGATACAGATGGTGCTCACCTCCTTCCAGTGACACAGTGCTCTTAGTCTGCATGCCAAATGTAAACACACACTTATCTGCATGTCTCTCCTGACTCAAACACTGTCAGTGCTACAGTATATAACCAATAAACACTCTTCTCTTTTTATATGGGTGTGATGTGGTGTTTACAGCTGAGCCCATTGCCTGGGGGTGCTGCTGCCCCTGGAAGAGGCACTGAGGCAGCAGTGTGTGTGGGTGTGTGTCTGTCTGCCTGTGTGTCTGTGTGTGATTGTGTGGGGGTGCTGGAGCATCTTGCACTTCGTTTTGTGCCTTGGTTGAGACAGATCTCACACAGCCCCTGCAGGCTGCATTGCAGGCAGGGATGGCCCACACACAGCACTGTCAGGTTGGACACAGCCACTCTCCACTGAGGCTCCTGAGCTGGAATTGGCATTGCTGAGAATGGGGGGAGGAAGAGCATTGCTACAGAGTGAAACGAGTCACCACTTGGTCAGAGTTCTTTCACTCTCCCAGTATTGACTGTAATGGAACTAGGATCCATTGGTCAGCTCCTGGACAATGCTGCAGGATACAAAGGCTGTACAAGTGACAAAGTCTCCTTCCTGGGTTCCAGCAGTTTGCAATGTGCAGGTAGACGTAGAATGGATACAAGTAGAATTAGCAGCTGTCACATACAGGATGAGCCCATGTGACTATAACTTGAAATACATTGATTTGTAAGGGGTGCACCACACTTCATAGAAAAAAAATCTTTTCCTTGTATCCGGTTTATTCTGGTTGCAAAACTGGACATGTTTTCAGAAGCTTTATAAAATGGGTTATTATTATGGATGGACAGTTTAGGAGTCATCCATAGCTGTGAGTTCAGCTGCTGCTCCCTGGGTAGAGCCTATTAATGCAAGGTGAAGTCCTACAGAGATACCACCTGTTAAATATTTGTCTAAGAAAACGGAATTTGGCTTGGCTGAGCCCTTTCTGTCCCAGTTCACACAAGCAACTACTAAACATCATTAAAGAGGTGGTTGTTTACCTGTACCTACAAAAGCACTGCTGTGTCTGGCCTGCTAAGAACAGCAGAGATCTGTAAACGTGCCAGTGGTGTTACCCTCCAAAGCTGCCATATCTGCTCTCAGTCAGTTTCATGCCTACAGCCCTAGCACAGAGCAGAGAGGGGTTCTGTGCCTCGTGCTCCAAGGCCAGGCTCACCACTGCTACATGGGAACAGCGCAGGATATGTACTGGACCAGTGGCCACCCACCACGGCATTGCTGCTCAATAGCCAGAAAGCTTCTCTTTTTCCAAATTCTTTTTTTTCCTCTGATCTTTTTGATCAGTCACATACGCTGTGGAGCTCCCCTGACCTGTGCCTGTGTGTAACGGGGCTGTGCAGCATCTGCCCAAGTCAAGGAAAGTGTGGGTGGAGGCCAAGTGGTTTGCTGATCATACTGTATGGCTCTTTGAATCCTTTCCCTAGTCCAGCAGCCCTCTAATAAGAGGTCTGTGGTTGGGATCCACTGGTATGTCCGTGGCACTCTGCTGTCTCCCTGCTGCCAGCTCCCACACACCTCTCAGTTCAACAGTAACAGGCTCTCCTCCTTCCTCGGAGTCCTCATCCCCAGCCCAGTATGTTACTCAAGACATTCACTGATCACTCTCTGCTCTGTCACTCAAAAACATTTCCGGACCCCAAAATCCACTCACTTCATCGCTTAACATCTGATCTTACCCCAGCAGCCTTCAAAATCTCCAAACGAACATTCCATTTGTTTCCCCTGGTCTGGGTGGGGATTCAGCCCACTGCTGACCAAATCCTGGTCCCACCCATGGGGCTGCACAGTGATACACGGGTGGGTGCCACAGGGATCCATGGACTGTCCCATCTTAAGAGGCTGCACATCCCTTTCCTCCAGTATAGTCTTCTTCCAAACTATTTTTCAGGATCTGCCCAGGTGTTCCTATTCCACTCCTTGGGCTCTGCACCTGTGATTAATTTCAAGATTTGGACAAAGCTGGGTTTTGTTGCTGGGGCCAGCACAGTTTCCATCTTTTGTTCTAACAGATGTGTCTGCTCTCCTTCTCTTTTCAGTTCTCCTTTAACACCTTTATCTCCAGCTGCTTCTTCAAGCTCCCCTGTGCCTGCATGAGGCATGCCTGGGGATGCACATGCAGCTCCTCTGCTTTGAAGAGGTAAAGAGTGCATCCCTGCACTGAGCATTAGTCAAGAAATGGGTCCTTCAGCTAACTTACTGTCTAGGCAACTCTGTTTCTATACAAACAAGCACTAATATTTTTTCTTTTGTTGGAAGTATTTAATAAAACAGTATGCTTAGCATACTCAGTGATACCAGGTTACTCTACAGCAGGAATGGTGTAGCAGCCAATGGACCATTTTGGAGAGATGTGATTCGGTCTTACTGGCAGGCAAACAGTTGCCCCAAATTGTTGAATGCCAGACAGGAATAGAATTGGTCAAAAATATTACTCTTCAAAACAAAGCCATTAAAAAAAAAACCCACAAAGAAATTTACATACATTCTACACTAAGCTACTATTCGTAGCAACCAGCTTCTAGAGGCCCTTGTGCAATTACCAAATTGTAAATACACACACAGGTAGAAAAAACCCCCAAACACCCTAAAAAAACCCTCCAGCTATTTTGACTTTCAAGAAGTATCTGCAGAGTCAAAGTCCCTGACCAGCTTTGCAGTAAAGGATTCTGTTTACAGTGACCCTTCAAACAGCTCTAAGATTTTGTAAAAGGCTGCCAAGTATCTGCAGAGTCAAAGTCCCTGACCAGCTTTGCAGTAAAGGATTCTGTTTACAGTGACCCTTCAAACAGCTCTAAGATTTTGTAAAAGGCTGCCAAGTATCTGCAGAGTCAAAGTCCCTGACCAGCTTTGCAGTAAAGGATTCTGTTTACAGTGACCCTTCAAACAGCTCTAAGATGTTGTAAAAGGCTGCCAAGCCAAAGGTCTGGCAAGCTTCTGTGAGGCCATTCTCACACAAGGCTCGTACAGTAACTCAGGGTCCTCTCGGCAGACGTTGCTACAAACTAGTCGAGTATCCCAGGCTCCACAGCAGCAGCACTGCAGGTTGTGACTCTTCTGGCGTGTCCTGCTGCCCTGCTCACAGGCTGGCAGCCTGCTGGGGGGGCACGCCGGGGGTGGGCTGCCGGGGCAGGGTGTACATGGCCCCCAGGAACTGGTCAGCGATGCGGCCCGCCTCCCTCAGGCCGCTCAGCAGCGCGCCGTGCACCGTGGCCGGGTAGTTGCGGATGGTGTGCTCGCCCGCGAAGAACAGGCGAGGGATGGGCTGCGGGGCAAACAACACCGTCAGCGTCTGCTCAGGGCTTGTCAGGTTCTGCAGCAAATGATACTTTAAGAATGTTAAAAGGTGTCTAATCACACCACGGTCTCCATTAACATGAAGGTGGTGCATATAAGATAGTGCATATTGAACCTATTTTAACCGGTGTATGAATTACCAAGGAAATAAAGCTCTATTTGATAAGCAATGTTTGCAGAGACACAGAAACAGAGCAGGGGCATGTCCCAGTTGTATCATAATTCTAACTCTACAGCCAAATTGCCAAATGTGTTTAGGAAGAATAATTTCTGCTCCTGGAACATGAACTCTCGCACAGTAAACAAAAACTTCCAACAATTCACTTAAATCAGCAGTTTCTCTTTAAACTGAGACCTAAAACAACTGCCCACAGAATCATAAAAAGTGGGAGGAAAAAATAAATGTTCATATATTACATTCTGCAGGGAATAATTTTATTCATAGCTGTGTGTATTAATGACTTGTATCATTAGAACAAGAACTCAAATAAAGCCAAAGCCACGCAGCCTTTCCTGGCAGTGCTTTCAAGAGTGGCTGTTGCTTTCAAACTTAATTCCCTCAACATGATCTGGAGATGACTCCTGCCTTCATTGTATTGGCCCCCCATTTGGAAGAGACCTTTTGATTCCTGTTCTTCTCACTCTGGCCTTCACCCTCTTCCAAATCACTACACCTCTAATATGGTGATGGACAACAAAAATATGTTGTATGAAATACAGGTATAATATTAAATACTCTGTTCAGACATAACCAAACTGGCTTTCTGAATAAAAATGCTCTTTTTTTAGCAAACAAATGACACCAAACCTGTGATGACAGAATTGATGAATGAAAAAATTAATTATTTTAGAGGTTTTAATCATCCATCGTAAGATGCAAGTTATCTAAAGTTGTGTTTAGATATGTATGCAAATTACTCATAAAAATCATTCTGTTTTGAGGTTTTTCTAAAAATAACTGGGATATTTCTCACCTGTGGAGCACCTGGAATGGCTGGCCCTGGAGTAATTGGCTGAGCCATCAAATCATAGTCATTTCCAGAGGATCCAGCAGCTACGTAGGAGTACGACCCCCGGGCCCAGGGGTCAGCACGCCAGCGGGACACCACCGTCTCTTTAGGCTGAGACAAGACAGGAGCTTCAGTTGTTGAGACAGTGCAAATTCCACAGTTTGTGACAAAGGCAAACAATGCAAACTGCAGCCATATAAGGAACAAAGTCCTTGGGCTGATGTTAACAGTGGAACTCCACGTTTATATTCTATGATAACACACCCTAAGGTAAATCTTTGATGGCAATTCCTTAAGTCTTTCCAATACATTCCCAGACCCTACTGCATGTAGATCCTCAGCTGAGACTCAGACTTTTTATAGCTGCATGCGCCTGCTGTGTGTATGCTGTTTCCTGTTTCTTCTCCCATTATCAACATGATGAAAATGCACTTTTCCCCCTCCCTCAGCCCGAGCTGTACTGACCTGGGGCACAGCACTGCTGCCAAAGATGCCTTTGAGAATGGCAAGGCACCGACCAACAATCACATCATCACTGATATTCTCCATGATCCCTGCTGCTTCTCCTGCTACCAAGGCCAACAAAATCGGTGCTGGGGGGTGTAAGAGTGAGAAAAAAACAACTGAATAACTGAAACTGAACATTCTCAGCAGACAAGTTGGACTTGGATAGACATGGATCTGCAGTTAAGCCATGAGGTTAGAGACTGAACAAATCCAACAAAAGCAGTCCTAAATTTTCCACCATTGTTTCAATATAACAAAAATAAAATTAATTTATATATGCCATGGTACTATTTAGAATTATCAAGAGAACTGATGTATTAAAAGGTAAATAATAACATCAGGAATAATGTTTCAATGTTTCACAGTCTAACCACATTAACTGCCACCCAACTATCCATGAGAAATGGTAATTGGTTTTGATTTCAGCCATCTTACTTGTGCTTCAGCATGAGGTTTTACTGCATTTCTGTTTCATTTCTGCTCTGTCTATTTTCATGAGAAGGAAGGCTTAGAATTTAGCATGTGAAGCTAATTTGTACATGACATGATCTTTCCATCTAAACCAAAACCACGACACTACTTGTTAACTATATAATAGAGCCATCACAAAGTCACAAAAGCCACATGAACAGCCTTGCTATCCAAGGCTCATTACTTGTATTTCTCCAGTAAAATCTTAACAAACATTTTAATAATTCAATAGCCTAGAAAGGCACTTGCCTTGCATAGCATTTTTTTCCAGTTAACAGAGGAAACTGGAACAGCTTATGACAGAATGGAAGAAAACCCACTGCTCATCTGCAAAACGAGTAACTCATTTAATAATGCTCTTCATATAAACACCTTTGCTTTTAGTCTGGTCAATGGCAGGAACAAAACCAGTACACTCACTGCAGAGATGTCCTGACAATCTATCGTGGCAGCACCAGCTACAGATAAACCAAAACTACTAATGGCAAAGTCCTGCTGTAGTAGCAATGCAATTTAACAGGCACAGCCTGGAACCCAGCATTAGTAAACTCACACTTATCTATGTGCTGCCCTAACCTACTACAGAACTGTCTGCAATCAGTGCTGTTCTCTGCTTCCATCTGTCTTCCTAAAAATACTATCTTCTTATCATACCCATATGTGAGCACTGACAGCATTTTAAAAAGTGTTTTTTTCTAGATCTGAAACTGTACAGATAAGACACTGGCAAAAGCAGACATGCACCACAGCTACCTTTGTACAGGTTCCAAAAGAGGAAAAGTTCTCCTCTGCTTGCAGTAGTGCTCCCAACATGGCCAAACAAATTGACACTCGGATCCCAGAAGACACGATCAAAACACAACACAACCTAGAAAGAAAGAGTATCAACAGTTAGGAGGAGCACAGGGAAGAAATCAAAATAAAGACAATTACACTCATTGATGTTTATCACTGGACAGGTCATGAAAGGGAGATCTGGTGAATATATAGGGCATATACATAATACATAGAGGTGTATGCCTACAACTGCCTTCCACAGGTCAGTGTGCTCTCAGAGTTTACCAATTTTCTGGTTAACAAGTTCCATCAAATCTACTTCTGCAATTTAATTCTTTTTAACCCGTGTGGGAAATAGACAAGAGGCTCTTACAGTTCCTCAGACAATTTCCATCATCAAACCCTAGCAAACAGCTGTGGAAAAGGCATGCTTCCTCTCCCCCAGCAGAGATATTCCACCCCTGTTCCAGATTTTATCCATGACAACCTCTGGCCCACTGCAGCTCCCCCAGTGACCATGCACCTTGTTCAGGTTGCCAAATCCCATCCGCTGCACTGCAGAAGTTTTCCACTCAGGAAGAGGTGGCACAAACTGAACTGCTGGAGGCTGCTGTTTCAGCACTCCCAAGGGCAGAGTGCACAGCACAGCATCACACTTATAAATGAAGGTCTGGCTGGTAGATCGGGTATTTACAGCTATCACTTCACAGCCTGGAAAGAGGAGAGAAACAGTTTAATAGGCCAGGAGGCAAGAGCATTGGATTAAAAATTAAAGAAATTACCATAACTGCATCAGAATATATTTTATTTATGGAGACAGCTTTACACTAACAGTACTTAACTTGTAGGCAAGTTGTTACTGGCCATTTAGCTCTATGCCAGGAAACACAATTAAGGTAGCATCTGAAAATGGCCTTACTGGGATAAGCCTAAAGGTTCATCCAGGTCAGTAAATATTATTTAAATATATCCATAAATAAACAACAAGTAGAGAGTGAGCCTCTCATTACATTGCTCTCCCAGCTGACAGTTTCCCAAGCCCAATGTTTTGAAGAACAACAAAAAGATACATTCCTTCCATTACATTCATTTGTACTTCTAATACCAGGTCCTGTGGCACCAAGCCTTAAGCAGTCCCAGACCTCTTATTCCAAATGCTTCAATCAATGAAGTAAATAAATTTTATATGAAATAAATTTTTATTCTCTTATTTAAGAGAATAAATGTGAACAATCAGTAAATACAATTGAAAAAGACTGTGTCAAGCGAGTCACAGAAATAATCAAAAAAACATTCAAGATTAATTAAACTCTAACAACTACTTACACAACCCCAATAAGAAACGTGGCTGTTTATCTAACCCCAAACACGTACTGGGAGGGGTTTTACAATACCAGCCCTCACACCTGCTTCCAGAAGCACTGAAATCTCCCTTCTATGCTCAGACTCCCTCCAAGCAGTTTCCTGGAGGTTTCACGTACCTGATGCTGTGTAGCGAACCTGCCGAACTGCAGTGTTTAATTTTATATCCAACCCCTCTGCCAAGGCTACAGGCACACAGGAATACCCATTCCTCACAGTCAAGTGACTGCCTGTGAATTCAAAGTCATCATCCTGAAATGAAAAGGCACAAAAAGCATCCATTCATAACGAAGTCCCCTAAGTCAATAGAAAATAATCAACAACTCTACGCAATGGCCAAAAATATTTCAAAAACGTTTTTTCAAAGAGTCGAATAAATGTGAAATTCCTTCAGATTATTAGCTGAGTTAGTAAGTATGGAAACTTTCAGCAGACAGTATTGTTAGAGATTGTTTTGGCACTAACAAAAAGCTGTCTGGAATTTCATCATCAAATAATAATCACATAAGAATTCAGTACCTGCACAAAAGCAGACACACTTAACAGTTAGAAACTCTTAACATCAACAAACTTTCATGAGAATGAAATAAGTTTTTGGTGAATTGCTGAGTACTGACTACCCACCTGGTCCCAGTGCTTCAGTGAAAGTGTAGAAAGGGGTGTAGCATTAGCAAATTCTAGGTTTGCAAAATGCCAGTCAAGTATTTGCCTGTCTCTTGATGATAAATAAACATCACTAGAAAAAACAAATAGATCACAAAGATATTTAGTTTGTTAGAACAGGATATTGTAAATGCATTGCTTCTGAAAATTTCTTCACAAGTCATTTCTGAGTGTCTCCTTAGTCCAGAAATAGAAACATTAAAAAGCAACACAAACAGATTCTGTTTCAAACATCTGGACCTCTCCCATGAAATCTGAGTATCAAAACCCAGCAAATTCAGGTTTTTAAAGCAAAGTTCATGTAAAATGCTCAAAGGGAAGCAAAAAACTTCAGAAATAAAAAAGGTTACATAAATAACGGCTTAAGTAGCATGCATAAGGACAACAACAAAAAACCTAGTAAAATTGCACAGAATAATAATATTCTGCCAATGTAAGTAGGATTGCATGCTATCATTACTGATAGGTATTTAAAACCTCAAATGCCTTCTGAGATCAGGCACTGATTACTGCCAGGATTTCTCCAGAATCACCCCAGCTCAGAACCACCTTTTGTGTTTGAGTCATCTCTAAAAACGAGGAAGGTGAGTTCTAAAGCTGAGAGAACTCAAACTCCATGTTTGTACTTTTCTAACCCCTTGAGTTCCCATAATAAAAGCATACAATAGCATTTTTGAAACTCAAGCAAAAGGTAGTAAAGGAACTGCTTTCCTAAGTATTTACCCTTTTAATTTGTATCTTTACCTTGGTGGATTGGCTTCAAGTTCTTGTAATTTCTCTTCCAGCTTTCCTTGTGTTTCTGCCAATTCATCATACTCCTATTAAGAGTAAAAGCTAACATTAAAACCAGTTTACATGTAAAGGGACTTGAAGACATCACGTAGCATCAGAGTGGACCTAGTCTTTTATTCAGGAAACCACCTTTATTTATCTTAGAGAAAAAGCGCCTTTCTTCAGATTTTCTTTCTTTCCAGATTTTATTTCCAGACTATTGTGAAATCCAGCTGTATTAAAGACCAAATCTGACATTAAAATCTATCTTCAAAACATTACATGCTGTCTGACAAGAGCCAGCACAGACTTATCTAAAACTGAGCTTTAGTATTCCCCAGCTAAAGGTACTCAATGCAGACCTATCAGTGCTACAACCCAGAGTCAGTCACATTCTCCTGAAAGCACTGGATCATAGCAAGAGATGTGGAAACATTTATATTGGCTAATTTTATCTGCTGAAAAGTTTGGCTACTTGGCTAATTTTTGGCTGCTGAAGTCCTGAGAAAACAGACTAACACACTACATGTATGTCATCCTTTACCTTGCAAAGAGCAGTCAGATCTCTGTGCTTGCTTTTCACAAGGAACTCTGCTGTAATATCCCGAGGTGGCTTCACTTCTGATGCTTCCTTATACTGCTGATGAAGTTCTTTAATCTTCTCCTTTAAATTCACCATCTTTTAAGATAAGAGCAGGAAAAGGAAGAAAGAAAGGGGGAAAAAATGACGAAAGACAGATTTCAACAAGTTACTGTTTAAACTGGTTATTCACCTCCAACTATGCCATCATACAAAAGGGATTTCCTGGTGTTGGCAGGTATCACTTATATGCAATTCTACCCCCAAGAAGCCACAGTAAATACCACCAACCCTCAACGTGGCTGAAACCCAACATCATTGATTTCTTACTACGTTGCAAATAATTTGAGAGCTGTCCACAAACATTTTTAATTTGAGAAACTTCCACACAAGACTAAAGATGTCGTTTACCACAAGCAAAAATAATGGAAGTAGTCCTAAACCACTGTTTCTGTACTACAAATCAGATGTGTAGTGAAGACAGTAAACATTTTTAAATAGCCCCCAAAAGCCTCAGCCAGTATCAGCATCTCTAAAGGAAGCCATGAAACATCACTGTTTATCATGTCTGTCCTCTTCCTTTCTTTTCCCATATTATGTTTTATGATTTTCTGCCTAATCAAATTTTCTCCTCCTCAAGCAGGAGATACCTTTGTCCTAACAAGGCTTCTAAGTAGGTCTTAAGCTAAGAGATCTTTTAAGAACAGCATTAACAGCAACTTTCTGATATTTTTCTTCGGACATTTTTGTACATTTTGCCACTTTCTGAGGAACACAATACTTATCATCTTGTTCTAAATGTCATCATCTGACCTTGTTAAGAAGATCTTTTAATTCCTCCTGTGTTTTCACAATTTTTTTCCAGTGCTCAATCTGCTCATCTTTCACATGCTTCTCCTGCAATCTGGCAAAGGTGAGAAGTAAGAGTGAGCTCAACATAAAATCCTTGTGTTAATGAGAAAACTTATTATCACAATCTAATTAGTGGAATGCAATAAAATCACATGTCATGGGATATTTTAGTAAATACTTGTATGGCAATTGGAAAATTAATGCAAGTTTCTGTAAATAAGGTGTATCTGACTAGCTGAAATGTGAGTCTGAAGTTACCTGCTGCTATTAAGGGCCATTAAAATTGCCATTAGCTTTCAAATAGCATTAGTGTGCTTTATGGACACCAATCACACTGTGTCACTGTAGCAATGATTTTCAGGAAACTTTCAAGAAGAGAGCTTTGCTCCTTTAACCACCTGTGAGATCAAACAGCTGTATTAAGAGGGTAATGCTTACCTCTGGGAGCACCACAATCTTTTGGAAATTCATCCACAAAACAGGAAAGTCTATTAAAAAGAGAGAAGTCACTCACTGTATGACAACCTCCAGAGCCTGACCTAGGGAGACAGGCTTATTATTGAGAACATTAAAATCCAGTTGATGACTGAGATAGGATGTGGCTTCCAGCAGACGATTAAATTCTTGCTCCACCATTTCATCTTTCTCTTTGGGAACCTAGGAGACATAAGAATAAGCATGGTTCTTAACCCATTCATAAATAATACAGTTGCTGAGAACAGCCCTTGTAAAAAAAAAATCGAATACCCTCAGCTCTCTCAAATGGTCAGACACCAAGGTCTGTACAACACAGTGTCACTCTTTGCCAGGATGGGCACAAGAAGAGCTGTCAAACCACGATGACAACAGACTTCTCTGGCAAGAGAAAACCAAACTGACTTATGGGCTCTAATATTTCCTTACCAGAAAGGAAGGTGTGTTCATCAAAGCTACAGAATCTTGCCAAAAGACTCTGATGGTAGGGTGGCTCTACACAAGCACAAGGCTTTAGAAGGCTTGCCATAGCTCAGTGAAGTAGACAGACAGTAATTTCTCTTCTGGAATGGTCACTGTAACTAAGAACTACCAATCCAGCTTTTCTAGGATGATGGTGGGAACACTGCAAGACACGTAGGGAATGCTGGTATTTAACTGTACTGATGATACTCAGCTTAATAGTGAGTGCTGCCAGTGTGAAAACACCTGTTATGAGATGAGAGCTCAAGTGCTGGAAAGAGCAAACCTCACATCTGTTAAACCACGCATGGGTGTCTTGGGTTTAAGCACTAGT
>VZTG01008555.1:568783-606999 GCA_013397845.1 Melanocharis versteri | reverse complement strand
GATGGGATGGGATGGGGATGGGTGCCCAGCCCTTGGGGGCACAGGGCAAGAAAGCAGGATGAAGTCAGGAAAAGGTTCACTGTGGGGCAGCACTTCTCAACTCCGTGTGGGGATTTTTCCCTCCTCGCTGCAAACCGTGGGCAGAGCTCCATAAAAAATTCATCGGGATCATCCCAGGGCGCTTTGTGGTCAGAAGTGAAGCTGTGCCAGCCCAAGCAGCAAATGACCCTGTGTTTAGGGGACGCAGGAGGGCAGTGGGGTCAGCACTTCCTGACAGGGTTTGCAGTCAGAACAGTCCCAGGGTGCCACCAGAGGCAGCCAATCTTTTTTTTTTTGCACAGAAAAGTTGTATTCCCCTTTATTGCTACCTAGATCACAAAGAGTTTACAAAGGATCTAATAAAAAACAACCTCCCACTGCGGTCAGCACGGAAAGATGTTCCAAGAGAAATACATTATGGATACAAATTCCTAAATGTTTTCGCCACTGCAGTTGTTCCACTCTTAGAAAATGCGAAAATGCCACCTCAGTTTCTGGGAAGCAAGGTGCCCCAGCCTCCTGGAACAGGGATAACATCACCAGAAGAGCTGGAGGGATGGGCCAGCAAAGCTTCAAGCAGGTGGCGAATCTCCTAATTCCACCTGATTTTCAATTATTTCTTTTTATCATTTTTATTTTCCCCTTTCTTGTGTGTGTCTGTGACTGGGGAGTCACCCCAGCACAATTCCCAGCACATGGATGGGCAGAACACACCCGTGTTCTGAATTCCAGAATTCCCCAGTTCACGAGCAGGAGGAAATGAGCTCCTGGATGTTAGTGGCATCAAAAGGGAGAGGAATTTCTCCTCCTGCTCCTGCTCTCCTGGTCCTGTGCAGTCCTGAGCTCCCAAATCAGCTGTGACACTCAGCAAAAGCTCCTGCAGAAGGAAATAATCTGTACTTTTCTGCTCTATTGGGTTCTGCAGCGCTGCTGAGCTTTCTCGGTTCACAGAAGAATCAAGCACCAGGGAAGGAAAATGGAAAGCGGGGGAGAGCGTAAAGTGAGGAGCAGAGAGCAAAATCCCCCACAAGGGACACAAAACCACTGCTCCGGAGCAAATGCGATGCTGTGTCCTGCTGGAGAGCCCCGGATATTCCATAAAAAACCAACCCAACTCCCTGGATTCCAGGAGCTGTTTCAATCACAGCTCCCTTGGGCACCTCTGACCGGGAAAACTCTCAGTCCCCTTGGAAAGCAACACAGTATTTTCTGCATTTCCTGTGTTTCTGTGCTACAATTTCTGTATTTTCTGGTGAGATCCAGCCTGGCAAGGAGGAGCTGATCCCAGTTTCCCCAGTCTTTGGCACTGGGGCGAGCAGGTCCAGCCCAGCACCCACGGAGAGCCCGACATCCCTGTGGCACCACCAGGAATTCCTGAGCTTCTTGGCATCCCAGCCAGGGCCCGGGATCGGGGCTCATTTTTATATTCTGGTTTTCCCAACACTCCCACATCTCCCGTCACTGCCCTGCCTCTGCTGCTGCCACAGAATCATGGAATCCTTAGGGCTGGGAAAGGCCTCGAAGATCAGCAAATCCAACCACCAGCCGTGGCCTCGAGTGCCACATCCACACGTTTTTTGAAGCCTTCCAGGATTGCTGGCACCCTGGGCAGCCCATTCCAATGCTCTGCAAGCCTTCCCATGAAAAAACTGCTTACATCCAACCTAAACCTCCCCTGGCACAACCTGGGGCCATTTCCACTCATCCTGTGCCGTGATTCCAGGAGAATCAGCAGAGAGGGAAGGTTGTTTGCTCTTTATTCCAAACCAGGTTTCATCTCTTGTTGCACATTTTGGGAGCAGGTGAGTCTGGGGATCCCAAAAAGGCCCATTTTTCCAGGATTTGCTTAAACAGGCAAACCCAGCAGCCAAACCCACTCATAACTGGTATCTGCTCAGTGTTGGATTCACAAATAATTCCAGAAGAGCAGAAAATTCCATGAAGATTTATGGCAAAACTCTGCACAATTTAGGAGGAAGCTCAATAATTTGTTGTCATCTCAGATTTAGGCCAGGCTGGACAGGGCTTGGAGCAGCCTGGGATAGTGGAAGGTGTGGAGGGGGTGGAATGAGATGAGCTTTAAGGTCCCTTCCAACCCAAACCAGTCTGGGATTCTGGGATTAATTATTGCAACTGCTCGCCTCCTTCAGAAATTGGCATCTTCCTCTTTGCCCACAGAGGCACATAAATATAGAGAAACCAGCTCAAAACTAACAGCAAGGAGAAGTAGCCAGGTAAATCCTAAAAAGGTACAAGCAGGGACATCCTGAGGCTGAACCCCGTCCTGCTGGTGCTGCACATGGCAAAGGGTTGGGAAATAAAACACAGCCTGGCCAGCTTGCACTCAGTGATCCCTGGGGGTCCCCTCCAACCCAGGATATCCCGTGATTCCAGCAGGGGCTTTGGGAAGAAGGACATCATAAAGACCACGCACAAGCTCAGAAAAGCGGTGACCCAACCTGAGCTTCGCACTTGTTTCCTTAGGGCATCCCATCCCTCAGTTCTGCCCTCTGTTCCCTCTCTGGAATGGGAGGGGAAGGAGAGAAGAGCACGGCATTCGCCGGGATCCAGCAGGACCACACGAAAGCCCATGGGGTGCACAGGTCACAAAAATCAGCAGCAGATGAGCAGCTGCTGGGTTAACCCTGTTCAGGGCCTGTTGGTGGATTCCCTAACCCGAATCAACTTTGTTTCGAGGAAATGGGGAAGGTCCCAAAATCTCACTGCAGGCTGGCAGCACCCTGGCAGCTCATCCCTTGCTTTTCCTGCCCTCCCAGGAGGGATTGCCTGCTCTCCCAGGAAGGATTTCCTTCCCTCCCAGGACGGATTTCCTGCCCTCCCAGGAAGGATCTCCTGCCCTCCCAGGAGGGGTTTCTGGCTTCCTCTCTCACCATCCTCACCCCAGTCGTGCCCTTGCTGCTGCTCTGGGCTCTGCTTCTACCCCACAGCCCAAGGCAGGGGAACATGAACCCAACAGAAAATCCCAGGATGGGTTGGGTTGGAAGGGACCTCTCAGATCATCCATTCCCACCCCTGCCATGGGCAGGAACACCTCCCACTGTCCCAGGCTGCTCCAAGCCCTGTCCAGCCTGGCCTTGGGCACTGCCAGGGATCCAGGGGCAGCCACAGCTTCTCTGGGCACCCTGTGCCAGGGCCTCCCCACCCTCCCAGGGAAGGATTTTTATACATTTCATGCCTTTTTCCTTCCCTGCTCAGCAGCTCCAAGCCCACCAGGAGCCCTGTGCTCCACACCTGTGCTGTGATGTTTATTGCCTCCTGCCTCTCCCCAGGAATTATTCCAGGCAAGGACATCAAACCAGTCTGTGAAACAGAAATTAAAAGCTCCCCTCTGTGAGGAAGATTTTCTCATCCTCACCCCTGACAAAGGGAACCCTGCACAGAGCTGTGTTTTTAAGAGGAGATACACATTTATATAATATTCATATTTTGCCCCAAGCAACAAGAGGCTTTCAGGAGAGTCAGACAGAGGTCCCCAGCTCCTGCTCACCAAACCCCTTTGATTCCAGCACAAAGGAACAGGAGCCTGCAGGATTTTAGGCTGGTTTTCAATCCCACGGATCATTTCAGCCAGCGTGGGCTGACCCCAGTGTGGAACGAGGGAGGTGAGGCACCAGTGAGCCACACTCAGCCCTGCTGGGGTAATCCCTGAAAATCAGACAGTAGACAAAGCCTTTGATACACCAGGATGCCCTAAAAATGGCTTTGTTCAGTTACTGATCAGTTATAGATGGCTTTGGTCAGTTATTGATCCGTTATAAATGGCTTTGGTCAGTTGTTGATCAGTTATAAATGGTTTTGATCAGTTACTGATTGGGATGATTATTCCTGCACTGCGACACAGCCTCACCCACAGCCCTCTCCCCTCCCCAAACACCACTGCACTGCTGCCCACAGCCGGTGCTTTGAGGAGGAAAATGGTAACAAAATAATACAAATCAGCATTGGTATGTTCTTTGGAAAACGCTTCCCTTTCTCCAGGCACTCTAAAAAGGAAGAGGAAAGGTGCAGCACTGAAGGGCTTTTACCACACAGCAGCAACAACTCTTTTTTCTTCTCCTGCTGCCAAGAGGCAGAAGAAAATCCAGATTTTAATGCATCTCTGTGATCTCAATCACCTGCATGATCTAAGAAGGAACTCAGTGCAGAATGAGCTGCCAGAGTCTGAGAGCTTTATAGCCCTGGAGTGTGTTAATTCCAGATCACATCTCCCCAGATGCTGGGAATGTTCCAGCTTCAGACTTGGCACCTTGATTCCTGCAAAGGTCCAAACCCAAAACTCAGCTGCAACAAACACCAAATCCCTGGCTGACCCCTGGGGTTTGAACATCACGGAACCAGTGTGTCCCCAAAATCCAGGCATTGGCTCAAGCAGGCAGAGATCAAACAAACAAACCAAGCCAACAAAAAAATCAAAAGCAAGAAAACAAAGAACCACCACCAAAAAAAAAAAAAAAAAAAAGCAAAAACCTGAGATCTTTTAACTGCCTTGGGTTTGAGCTTCCCCTTTCCCCAGGCTGCACCAAATGCATTATCAACATTTCCATGTCCCACTCCAGCATTTTATTGGCACCAGCAGGTTCCTGCTGGCTTTTCCGGGCAACACAGAAGTGTTGGCTGCACTGACCCGAATCAGTCTAATTCCAGGGAGTTCACTTCTCCCTTGGGTCTGGATTCAGGATCACCTCAGCTCAGGGTTTTTCACCAGCCCTAGGGTGCTACAGAAATATCCCCCTGCAAAGCGAGGACGGGGCAGGATATGTGGGAAGGGGACACAGCGTGGTGTGTCACCCATCTCTCTCAGTAATATCCCCCCCCCCAGTGCTAAAATCAACACATCTTCCCTTTTAATATCCAGATGAGGACAAAAATCATCATCTTACCCTGATAAGACACCCAGCACCAAGTTGAGCATGAAGAAAGAGCCAATGATGATGAGAGGGATGAAGTAAAGCCAATTCCAGGTATTTCCTGCAGCGTCGTTTGTCTGGAAACAAAGGGAAAAAGGACAGACAAAAACAAGTATTAGTTCCCCTCAGAAAGAAAACACCCCACAGAACATGCAGGACAGAGGAGATTCCCTTTGGAATTCCATAGGAGTGTCCACCACTGATGTCCTGGTCAGTTCTGCTGCATTCACCAGCTGAAATTCCATCCAAAGAGCTCATTGTCCCAACACCCACCCCACGATCTGTCCTCAGCTCCAGCGGGGAGATCCCTCTGCTGTCTCTGTCAATGCCTGACGAGGCCATCGAGTGCCACCTCCGAGCTGCTGGGTGACACCGGGCTGGGTGGCACGGGGATGTGCTGGAGGGCAGCAGCCCTGCAGAGGGGTCAGCCCAGGCTGGACCCACGGGGCTCACACCGACGGGCTGAGGGTCAGCAAGGCTCCTGCCCTGGGGTCACAGCTCCAGCCTGGGGCAGACGAGCTGGAAAGCTGGGAAAGGCCCTGGGGGTGCTGTGACAGTGGCTGGACGTGACCCAGGTGTGCCCAGGGGGGCAGGAGGCCGATGGCACCTGGGCTGTGCCAGCCCTGGGGTGGCAGCAGGGCCAGGGCAGTGCCCGTCCCGGTGCTGGGGCACCTCCAATCCTGCGTCCAGTTCTGGGCTCCTCAGGAAGGACCCTGAGGGGCTGGAGTGAATCCAGAGAAGGGAACGGAGCTGGGAAGGGGCTGGAGCCCCAGGAGAGGCTGAGGGAGCTGGAAAGGGGCTCAGCCTGGAGAAAAGGAGGCTCAGGGGGACCTTGTGGCTCTGCACAGCTCCCTGACAGGAGGGGGCAGCCGGGGGGGTCGGGCTCTGCTCCCAGGGAACAGGGACAGGAGGACAGGGAACGGCCTCAGGCTGGGCCAGGGGAGGCTCAGGGTGGACATCAGGAAAATTCCTTCAGGGAAAGGGTTGTGCAGCCTGGCACAGCTGCCCGGGGCAGTGCTGGAGTCCCATCCCTGGAGGGATTTAAAAGCCGTGTAGGGACGTGGGTCAGTGCTTGGGGAACGATGACCTTGAAGGCCTTTTCCAACCTAAACAATTCCACAGCTCCAGGCTGACCCTGCTGCAGGATCAAAACACGTTTTTAGGTGGCTTAACCCTGTGCAGGCTCTCCAGAGCAGCCTCCTCCCTCCACAGCTCGGCTCTAACTCCTGTGTGCTCAGCATCAGCACCTCATTTCCAGCTGAACTGAGCCTCTCCGGGACAGAACCACAGCCTTCCCTAGAGCCGGGCTGCAACTAAGCCCAGAATCTGCTCACACACAGACGAGGAGCCTGCAAGAAACCCAGGATCTCTGGAATGAGAGAATTCCACATCTGCTTTCTCAGCACCCCGGGCTCCTGTCAGCCAAACCCACCCCGAGCAGGCAGCAGTGCGAGATGAGGGGAGGGAAGGGCGCTGGAGTTGATGACAAAGTTCCTGCATTCATCAGCCACGAGGGAGCTCTTTGGGGAAGTGCTGAAAAGGAAAATGCCACGTGGCCATTGACAGAATCCCAGTGCTGAGGAAAATGCAAATTCCTCCCTTGTGAGGGAAGAATGCAGCAATCTGAGGATCTGATGCTGGGTGGAAGGGAAGGGAGAAGGGGAGCAAAAAGGAAACTAGAGACCTAAACACATTCTCCTCGTCCTTCTCCCTCCTCCTGCAGAGGGTGAAGAAAAGCAGGAACCCTGAGCTCACCTCCCTGCCCAAAGGCAGAAACCCCAGAGAAGTGCTCAAACACCAACTGGCAAAAACTGCTTTAATTCTGACTGATATTGGTGCCTTTAACTCATTATCTGTGATGCTTCTTGGCCATTGTTCCCAATCATATTCCCAAGAATAATTTTGCTTGCAGGATTCAGGAAAGGAAGTGCTTTAGACATGCTTTATTTCAGCTGTGCGTGCACTCACTGCCACCTCAGAAGCCTCTGTACAGGAAGAAGTCACCCAATAAACAGCAAACCCCCCAGTCAGAGCATTCCTCCCAGGTGATAACATTTACAGCACTGACACAGGTCAACACCCCGGGGTTTGTTAGCAGGGTGCATGTCTGCACAAACCCTTCCTCCAGGAACGGGCTCCGGATCAAACCCGAGACAAACATCTCTCCAAACAAACAGCAAACCCCGTCAGGAATGTCTGTGTCAGCTATCAGGGACTCAAAGGAGAGGAAAGGGCGCTCACCAACCTCAGCACAAACCCCGCTGCTAAAGGCAAAACCAGCGCGTGGGGGACAAACGGGTCTGAGGAGAAACGGGCTGGGAAAATGGGAGCAGAAAAGCAGGGAAAGCTCTGAGCTGCCCACTTGGGGTTTTGGAGACCTTTGGAATGTCTGACATCCCACCCCACTTCTTCGTTCCCATTTTTTGTCTTTCCATTCCTCTCTCTTTGCTTCCAGCTCTCTCCTTGCCCCATTCTCTGCTCTGCATCTCTGCAGATGGGCTCGGAGGGAGCGAGGAAACCCATCCTCAGTGCTTCCTTCCCAACACGAGGGGAAAAAGCCAGTGATGATGAGAGGGATGAAGTAAAGCCAGCTCCAAGTGTTGCCTGCAGCACCATTTGTCCAGAAACAGAGAAAAAGAGGAGATGGGGAAGTGCCCAGGGGAATTTTCCGAGCAATCCCAGGGTTTTACATTTAGGGGCTGTTCTTCAGCTCTCAGCTTGTCAATCAAACATCTCTGGCTGGAGCGAGCGGATCCCATCCTGGGAGGGCTCAGTGGGTCCCTCCCAGCTCGGGATATCCCATGGTTCTGGGAGGATGGGAATGCTGTCAGCCAGGCAAGGGGGGCTGAGAGCCCGTGGGGAGGAGCCCGAGGGAGGAACAGATGGGAGAAGGGAAAAGCACATAAACATGCAAAGGGAGTGCAGCGGGTTCACTGCTGCCAAATGATCGTTTATCATTTATTTCTCCATTTGAAGCCCAAACTTGGCGACAGATCCACAATTCCATGCCACGATCAAAGCCCTTAAAAACGAAATGTGTTGAAATACAACCAATTACCCACCCCTCTGTGAGCTTTGGCTGGATTACCTCCTGCTCAGGGCAGGGCAGGGCCGGGCTCTGTTTGCTCTGCCTCGCTCACCAGGATCCAGGACAAACCCCACTTTGGATACGGTGACAAACACCAGGCAAAGATGGTGACAGATTTCTCCTGAAAAAGCAGAGCCTTCGTGGATGTGCAGCACCTTTCCCAAGCGAGCTGGAACCCAGCTCAGGGTACAGCACCAGCTCTGCCACAGGGAGATGCTTTAATGACTCAAAACCTGTTTGCTGCCAGGAAAACCAAACTCCTTCCCCAGGGAAAGCCCCCAGAGTCCCACAGGCAGCTCTGGCTGCCCTGAGCCCGCCGTCCACAGAGCCACTTAATGAGTGAGCTCACTTAATGAGTGAGCTCCAGGCTCGCTCGTTAAGCAGGAGGAGCCAAGAGATCAAATCAATTTTTATGTTCCAGCTACAACATTTCACTGCTGTAACGTCTGCCCGTCTGTCGGTGCCACTTGTGCCCACAGAGACGTAACAGGAGGGCAAAAGAGATGAAACACTCAACAGAATGTGCCAGAATTACATCATCCTGAAATTCAGGAGGGGCTCACGGGGGGCTCCCACACTGCTCCTGAGCCTCCTGGTTAAAAACAGCCACGGGGCTCTTCACAAGCCCCCCCTGAGCAGGGCCCACAGCTGGCCCCAGGAGCGCCCTGGGCGTGGGAGGATCCACGTGCCCTAAATGGGACAGCACAAGGCTCCCACAGCTGCACAGAGGGAAACTGAGGCATCTGAGGGACACTTTCAGGGCCACAGTGATCTCCACCTCGAGCATCTAAAGCCCACACAAACTCTCCAGGCCCTGGAGTGCTCTCCCTGGAAAGTCTGAGCTTTGCTCAGCCCCCAGCTGCTCCCACCCCTGACCTGGCACTTGTAGATGCACCCAGCATGCTAAAATACCCAAATACCCAATTCCTAAATCCCCAAAAGCACCTCTCCAGCCTGTTCCAGGTGACTCTGCTCCATCAGCCACCTGGAGCTGCTGTCCCTGCTCACAGCTGGGTGTCACAGGACAACCTTTCTCTGGTCACTCCCCATTGATGCCTTTTGGGGCTACCTAAAAACAGAGGCCAGACAAAACTAAGGGAATAAAAAGCAGTTCTATTTATTGAAGGGCCTTCAGGTTCATTTCGGGCAGACAAAGCCTCCCGGGGCTGCACCCAAAATGGACAATGGTCATGGGTTTGCACACTTTTATAAGTTTGGTCCATTTGCATATTGGGGTTAATCTTCCAATTACAGCTTCAGGTAATGAAGTCATTTACCCCAAGTTTGCTCCCCCCAACTCACTTTTGTTTCCATCTCTCAGGCCTGAGGCAGTGAGGTGTCCTTGATTGCCAGGCCTGGAGAGGAATTGTTGTGTCTGCCCAGAATGGGAAAGCAGCAGCTGACACTGTGTGGAGTTTAGAGTTACACACTAAAGAACTGCAGGGTTACAAATACGTGAAAAATATAAAAGCTAAAATCCTGAGGCATCACAAGATTGGCTTTGAGCAGGCAGGGGCTCTCTCCTCCCCCCGTGCACAGTGCTGGTGTCCCCAGGCAGTGACAGCACGGCCACCTCTCGAGGTGCAGGGACCTGTGGGTGAATGCTGGCAGCTGTAACAGACTCAGAAGCCAAAGGCTGCTGTCCTGCAGGGGATTAAAGCCCTGAGCTGCAGAACGAGGCGTTCTCCAGCACAGCACACAACACTTCCCACCACCAGGCCTTTTGTGACTTGTCCAAGAGCAGAGCAAGGCCAGGATTAATCCTCACTTTGTGTCCTGGGCACGCAGAGCTGTTCAGGCCCCGCTTCCCCGTGTTAACAAGGTGGCAGCTGTGTCTGGTTATTAATTCATTTCAAGATATGTTTCGAAACAATCGACTTGAAAGCAGCCAACTGCTGCTTGCACTGTGCTGCAGAGTGCAGAGAGGCGTTTGGATCACCTTTCATCTCCTCTCCTGCAGCCCTGGCCATCGCCCACGCTCCCAGGGCAGGCAGGGCTGCTCCAAGGGAGTTTCCTCATCCCTGGAAGCGTCCAAGGCCAGGCTGGATGGGGCTTGGAGCAGCCTGGGAGGTGTCCCTGCCCATGGTGGAGGTGGAATGAGGTGACCTTTAAGGTCTCTTCCCACCCAAACCAGTCTGGGATTCTCATGGTGGAGCTTCTTGTTGCTGCAGGAGCAGCAGCAGCTCTGCCCCAGCCCCATCCCATCGCCAGGGAACGGCCAAGAAAGCCTGGCCTGCTCCAACATCCTTCTCCCACCCCATCCCATCCCATCCCATCCCATCCCATCCCATCCCATCCCATCCCATCCCATCCCATCCCATCCCATCCGATCCCATCCCACCCCACCCCATCCCACCCCATCCCCTCACGGCTCCCCGGGGTCTGTGCCTGCTCCCCAGCCCCAGCGAGCCTCGGGGCTCACCAGCTCATCCTCAGATCCCACTGCTGACTCCTGAGCCAAGGGAGCAGGAGCTGCTCGGGGAGGGAAAGGAGCTTCCCTTCACATAAAATAACCTTTAATGTGAAAGAAAAACAATTAAGGGGCTGCCACGTAAATGTTTCCTGAGTGGGGGTCAATCAAGGGGTTTAATTTGACAGATGCAGCCAAACACCACAGACCACTTGCTTTTACCATGTTTTTAATCAAAATACAAAATACAGAACACCTAGATTTACTCATTGAAGCTAATCAATGGCCCAGCCTGACTTATTCAGGGCAATTAAAGGGTAATATTCCCCTGGTTAATTGCTTTTGCATTGAGGAGAACTCTCGGCTGTCTTGGAGAGATGAACTCTCTTTACCCTCCATCTGATTTTTCACAACTCTCTCCTCACCATTTCTGATAATTAGCAAACCTATTTACGGGTGATTTATTTCTATCTGCTCCTATTCTTACATTTAAATGAACACAGAAATTACCAAGAATAAAATCGAAAATATTACCAGCATGTACAAGAGCACACGGAACCTGACTTACGATGAAAACAGGAAAAACAAGCTTTTTTTTTTTAAAGGCTTTCATCTTTTCAACCTTCTGTAGCCTTTCTGACCCAGAAACACCAGCAAGCCCTGCACTGAGGAGGTCTCTGCTGCAACCCCCAGCCTCACAGGGGCTGAAATTGGGTCACAAACAGGAGAAAGTTGAGCTGCTCCCACATTCCCCAGCAGAGCAGCGAGAGAAATCCCATTTCTCAGGTGCTGACCCCACGTGCTGCTCCACACAGAGCACCTGGATCTGCAGAGAGCCTTTCCTGTCCCTCCCCATCCCAGTTTTGATGCAACCTCGGATCAATCCAGCCCAGTTTCTCTGGTTTCTGACTCTCAGATGTTCCAGCCCATTTCAGGGAGCATCTGGTGCTCGGCTCTGCCGGGCCCGCTGACCCGCAGAGCCGAATTCAGCTGGCACAGGAATGTCCCCAGGGATGCTCCGGGGCTGTGCCACCCACGGCAGGGACGTGGCAGAGCCTGGGCTGCTCTGTGGGAAGGATAAAATTGAAATGGGCCGAATGAAATGAGTGGTTGGTCCAAATCGTGCCCTGAGTACAGCGAGGTGGGGTTGGATTGGGGCCCAGGTGCCACCTTGGGCATCGGTGGGATCAGATGGGTCAGAGCAGGTGCCACTGGATGGACAGGGAGGGAATCAAAGGGGAAGAGCCCCCAGCAAGCTGCAGGGAACTGGGAGCCAAGCTCCAACACCACTTCTCAGGATTTTACCTGCTTGTGCCTTCTGTGAGGAAAAGCCCTCAGCTGGAGGTCTCCACGGCTGGGCGTGGGGTGGACAGGATTGCAGGAAGCTCTGTACTTCATGCAAGGTCCAGATGACAATTTGAGCTGCATCAGGGGTGTGGATGCTGAAAGCTTGGTGGCAGAGAGATTTTTCAGTGTCTGCCTGTGTCCGTGAGCATTCTCACTTTCTCACGGAGCGAGCTGCAAAACAGCTAGAGAGCTTTTGTAAATAATCCTTCTATCTTGCACCTGTGAGGTGTTTTTGCACTTTGTTATTGTCGGTCTGAAGGATTGTTTAGGAAATGTGTGTTTTTAGGATCTAGCCAATAACCCTGAGGGGTGGTTCACGAAGATCCAATTACTTTCTACGACCTAGGGTATAAAACCCTTCTGTATATAAATAAATAAAGGCATTTCTATCTAGTTACTCCTGAGTTCGGATCTCTCTTTCCTCCCTGGGCCGTGTCCATTATTGCGACACCAGGGGGAGTTTAGGCTGGACATTAGGAAAGAACTCTTCACTGAGAGAGGAACTGAGCACTGGAAGGGGCCCTGGGAGGTGGAGAAGTCACCGTCCCTGGAGGGGTTTAAGAACAGGCTGGATGTGACACTCAGCGCCATGGTTTCGTTGACAAGGTGGTTTTAGGTCACAGATTGAGACCGTCAAGTCCAAAGGGCTTTTCCAACCTAATTGTGGGATTCTGTGCCCTGATCTCCTCCTGGAGCACATCAAAGCCGTGCCTCGGTGGGGGTTTTGGACAGCAGGAAGGATCCTGTGGCAGAGGAAGGGTTTCCTGGGAGCCCTTTGGGATGGGCTCAGCTGTGGTAGGAAAAGCCCTCAGAGAGCCCCCGATGGCCTCTGCCCTCCCCTCTCCTCAGAGCCCTGACAAAGCCTGAACTCCTGGGAAGAGAACTGCAGACCCCTGGCACATTTACACTCAAATCCATGTTCCTGAGGAGATGCTCTCTCTTTGAGATCTTTGAGCTATTCCGCTCCTCCTTTTCACCTCCACACACACCCAGATCACCTCCCCCTTTAGGATTCTCATTTTCCACCTTTTATTTCCCCAGACAGGAGTCAGAAAGTCCCAAAGAGGAGTGAAGGGAGCTGTAATTCCCTCAAATGCACCAATCCAGAGCTGGGCTTTCCTCTGAAAGCATCCAAATGCATAAAATCAACCTAAATACCAGACGACTCCGGGTAAAATCCTCAAAGCTGGCAGCATTTTAATTTTGCACAATAGCAGTAGATGTAGGAACACGTTTTAACTGTATTTGTTGCAAGCAATAATAATGTTAATTCAGCCAAGCTTAAATAGAAGCAAATCCTTCCCTTTGTTTATCCCCTTCTCCAGAGCTGGGGAGGCTGAAAAAGCAAAACCACTGCTGTTTTATGCCTTGATCCAAAGGCTTATGGCACCAATATATCAATATATAAATATGCTAACAGGGTTTCTTGATAAAAAATTCATTCTTTCCCCAGCTAGCGTGAACTCACTCAGCTGCTTTATTCATGAGCCTGCCTGGCACTGGGAAAGCTCTGCCACTGTCAAAAATAACAGGCTGGCCAAGGGACTCTACCTCTTTTTGAATGTTTTTATTTTGATTTCGTAGCCTCTCCTCCCTTTCTTTTATTTTTAAGCAGCTGTGGGCTTGAATTATGGATGGAAACTCGGTCCGGGCTGTTCCTGGTGGGGGCAGGTGAGGCACGTTCAGGGTGAGGAAGGTCAGGCCTCTGGTTGGGGCTCCCAAGAGGAACTTTTGTCACAGCAAACACCTGCCCAGCCCCTCTCTGAGCCCCACGGGGCACTTATCTGGAAGATAAGGAGGGTTTAAGGCCGGGTTAGACGGGGCTTGGAGCGCCCTGCTCTGGTGGAAGCTCTCCCTGCCCACAGCAGGGAGGCTGGAACGAGATGATCTTTGAGGTCCCTTCCAACCCAAACCATTCTGTGATTCCCTCAAGATGCATTTTACACATTTTACCACCAATCTAAAAGCCACAGAGCTCATGGGACCAAGACATTCCAACAGTTTCACAAAATGGGACTCAAGCTGGGATCCCAGAGGGGCAGCCAGTTCATCCAGCAAAACTCCAAATATTCTGATTGCCACCAGCACCTCCAGTGCCTCTGTCACCCATCTGCAGGTTTCCCTGAGCACACAAGGCTTGCATTTTCTGGGAAGGGGCACAAGGAGAGCACAGGAGCTCTTGGGGTTGGGTTGTGCAGTTGCAGGGAGCACCTTGAAAGCCAGGCTCTGCTGTGGAGCTTGGAATTCTTATCAAGCACAAATCATTCAGTGCCTGAGAGAAGCCCTGAGTGAGCCAAGCTGCACTCAGAATAAATTCAGCACTCTCTGGGTGTGGTTTTCTTACTCTGCAAAGGCTTCAGGTGTCTGAAGGGCCAAAGCTGTCCCCAAATGTGCTCCAAAAGTCCCGAGGAGGGAGAAATATCCCCAGGTATAAATGTTTAAAACACAGACACAGATTTAGAGCCCTGCTCAGTTTGGCTGCTCAAGGATGCACAGGATGTTCAGATAAGGATCATTCAGCCTCACACAGAGTTTTGCTGGTCTGGTGAGTAGATGAAGAATAAACTTTTCCTCCACTCAGCAGTGCCTGGGCCCTGCAGCCCCTCAGTCAGCAGGGCAGAGCCAGTCACACAGAGCAATTCCCAGAGCACCACAACAATCCAATACTCCAGCATTTTCTGGCTTTGAGCAGAGGAAATTGTGGGGCAAGGCCCCAGATCACTGCAAATAACAACAGCCCTGAGGATAATGCACAGGCTTCCTCATCATCCTAATAAGATCCAGATTCCTCCTAGTTTTCCCTCTAAACACCACCAGCAGATTCCCAAGAAGTTTCCAGTAGCAGAAAATTGGCTGAATGAATTAAAGCCTTGATTCCATCGTATATAATCATAACCACGGGCTGTTCCACACCTGCATTCTCCAGCAGAGGACTGGGAATGAGCAGAGTATCAATTTATTTGGGTTAGGCCACCTTCTCATTCTTATCTTCTAATGAGACACCTCCAGCAGCTCAGCTTTTCCTTAATTATGAGCAAAAAATATCCTTGTAGATAAATCTTCAGCTCAGGAGCTGGAGCTGAGAGCTCAGTTCCCCAGAATTCAGACACAGCAAAGCCCCCAGGCCCAACAGCCCTTTGTCAGTGCAATTCCTACTCAGAACAAGATTCCAAAGGTCTTTTATCCCTCCCATTTCCCTGCTGCAGACAAAACAGAACAAAAAACCAGTTGGTCATGATCCTCTCAGCTCCATCTAAAGATGTTTCACAAGGTTTTGTGAAGACATTTTAAATAAAAAGGACTCTGTGCCACAGGAAAGAAAAAAAGGTTTTTCCTAACCGCAAGCCTTGCCAAGTTGTTCCAAATTTGAATGAAAACTGCCTGTGAAATTCCAAATTGAAGTGTGAAAATATTTACTACAGTGTGTATTCATTAAGCCTGTAAAAAATGATGAGAGCAGCTCAAAGCTGCTCCTCTCTGGATTCCAGGAGTCTTGGCTGGGAGGGGACAGCCTAGGAACAGGGATGAACAGCAAAGGCTCTGCCACGTTAATAAACAAACCAACCCTAGAAGGGGCAGGGACACCCAGGGGGATTTTGGGATGAGCTGCTTCCCACAGTTCCTGGGTGATTGTCCTCCACTGCAAGGGATTTGATGGATTTTAGAATCATAGAATATTTTGGGTTGGAAGGGACCTTAAAACCCATCTCATCCCACCCCCTGCCATGGGCAGGAACACCTTCCACTATCCCAGGGTGCTCCAAGCCCTGTCCAGCCTGGCCTTGGGCACTGCCAGGGATCCAGGGGTGTGAAAACACAAGAAAGAATAAAAGTGTTGCTGTAATAACAAAATGGATTTAAAAATTGCCTATTTGAAAGGCTCTGTCGTGCCAGGAACTTTCTGTTGGAGGAAAAACAGCAGATTGCCTGAGAGGTGGTGGCTGCCCCATCCCTGGCAGTGTCCAAGGCCAGGTTGGACAGGGCTTGGAGCAGCCTGGGATGGTGGAAGGTGTCCCTGCCCACCCCCTGCACCCAGGGCATGTGATCTGTTGAGTAAGGAGCAAAAACCTTCTCCCAGAGCCCCCCAGCCTCTTCTGTTGGAGCACGGATTTGGGGCTGCTGTCAGAACTACAAAATCCAACAAAACCTCCACTTTTGGTTCTCTCAGACCCGTTCTGTCACTGTGTCACTGCAGCCCCAGATGCAGCAGGGATGGCAGAGCGCTGGCACGTTCTGAAAGCTCCCAGCTGCCTTTTTCATCCTGGGCAGGAAAGCAATTGTCAGGCACGTTCAGAGCTGTTTGTACCCGCGGTGCTTTCATGCTGTCGAGCTGCAAGTGGATTTCTTCAGCTGGAGTTTTTTCCTTGGCAAGCCCCCGTGATTACGCTGCTGTTTGGAGAGGTCTCATTGCTTTTCAGAGAGCAATTGCTGCCTTCAAGAGACCCTTGAAGTTTGTCTGATATATGTCACTCTCCTGCTGTATATCTGAAATGTCTCCTATTAAACCTGGAGGTGGCCACCCCACAGTCATTTGGAATAAATCTTCCCTGAGACATTAAATAAACCCCAGAAGATTCAGGGAGGCGCTTCAGCTCCTGCTCAGCTTCACGCGTTTGCTTAAGTGCTGCTCTGAGCAGGGGAATTTGCTGGAGCAGGGTTGAAATGTCTCAATCTTCTCAGGCCTGGAGGGAATGCCAACGTGGGCATGGNAGGGTGGGCATGGGGTCAGCCAGGCTGCTCCCAGATGGATGGAGACCCAGACATGGGCACAGGGTCAGCCAGGCTGTTCCCAGATGGATGGAGACCCAGGCGTGGGCACAGACGCGCAGCACTCTTGGCATTTCAATATTCCAAAGCCATTTCAGCCTCAGGCTTGCTCCGCACATTTCCTATTCCAGCATCTCTGGGTTTCTGCAGAGCTTCCAGAGCAGGAGGCACACAAAGCCTGCGTCCCTAACAGAGCTGGGAATTCAGCCCTTTGGCAAACAGGCCCTCTGGAATCCCAGAGGAAAGCAGGAATAATGGATATCGGCCAGGGCAGAACTGAGACTGCTGGAGGACTCTTGTACTGAGGGCTTGGAGCAGCCTGGGATGCTGTGCACATTCCTCCTTTCACCACATACTTTCCCCTCACAGAAGCTTGTGCTGCTTTTTCAGTGCTCCACGAGGGATTTTCCCTACAAATCTGTGGATGCTCGCACCAATTTATTCCACTCCTGGATTGTGTACATCCAGCCAGGCCTCATTAGTAGCAGGTTTGTTACTCCAAAGCCTGAAGTGAGGCTTCTCCCTGGGGAAAAGGGAATTGAGAAATCCACTCCATCTCTTGCTCAGGAGAGTTTGGACACAGAGCTCCAGGGAGGGGTTAAAGGCACAGAGAAGTTTGGGTATTTTTACACACATGGGTGGTAGGTGAGTCTGTTTACACAAGAATTTCTGAAATTTGAGGTGCTGAGGTGTCTGTCACACACCAGTGATCAGCTAAGTGAATCAAGTTTGACCTAAAAGACTGATTTTTCTACATAATAATAAATCTGTCTGATACTCAAAAAAAAATGCAGGTTGTAACAACATAATGGGACGGAGAAAGCTTAAATCCAGCAAGAAACATGGATGAAATCCACATCCCAACTGGCAAAAAGTCTGTGTGCCAACAGCAGGGGTGTAGGGGGGTCGTGGGGGGCACACAGGCCACGTGTGGGCTCTGTCTGTTGGGATGGGTTTCACACGTCCAGGACTCCCAATGTGCTTTTGTGCTCAAGGCAATAGTTGGGCTGAGAAGTTTGGGGTTTTTTTGTGCAAGGGTTTGTGCACAAGCACCATGCACAGGAGAGGTTTTTCCCTTCTTCCCCCCAGCCTTTCCCTCTCAATCCAGTCCTGCACTCGGAGCTGCTGCCAGGCTCTTGGCTGCCTGCTCCAAACTCTGCCACCACTGCCCTACTTTCCTGCAGATGATTGGTGATACCGAGCCACAAAATCAACAAAATCAACATTAACCCCACAGCCACAGGCTGGGGATTATCATTTATGTGCACGTCGAGGGTGGCTGGTTCTTATTAGCAAATTCAAATCACCCTAACTCGATAGCGAGCGCAATTGAGCACTAACAGCATTAGGAGATTTTTCTCTTCTTTATGAAGCTGCAGGGAGAAGGAGAGAGCACAATTACACTGTGGCACAGCTCAGGAGCTCAGCTCCCATCTCCATCACCCGTGTGTGACACGTGCCCTGCTGGCTTTGTCCCCAGCACGTCCCCTGGGCCCCCAGCACACCTCCAGGAGCAAATGCACAGTGACAAGAGAAGTTCAGCACTGGTGGGCATCAGGTCCCAAGGGGAACCTCTCCCGAAGTCAGGGCTGTAGGGGGTTTTACACCAAATCTGTGGCCCAGCTGTGAGGCAGATGCTGTTTGCACTTGGCTCCAGGATGCTCTAAAAAGCTGAGAGATCAGAACAGGCTCTGCTACAGACAAAACCATGGTGACATTTGTTCACACACCTGTGGGCATTGCGTGTTTCAGCATTTTTTCATCTGTTGGCTCCCCCCTTCCCACATGTGCTCTGTTATCGGATTTCCCCAGAGGGTGCTGGGCACTGCCCAGGCTCCCCAGGGAATGGGCACGGCCCCGAGGCTGCCAGAGCTCCAAGAGCGTTTGGACAGCGCTGCCAGGGATGCACAGGGTGGGGCTGTTGGGGTGTCCTGGGCAGTCCTGGACTCGATGCTCCTGGTCATCCTTTCAGCTGTGATTCCCTGATCTCCACCTCTTCAAAGACCCAGTTAGTCCTGAGCTGTGTCCCAGGGGAAGCAGAGCACCCTTGTTCTTGTTGCTCTGGTGCAGCTCTCAGTGCCAAGCCTGGCACGGCCCCCTGCTCCGTTTCCCCAGCGCTCATCACTTCCAGCCCTGGATTCTGACACCCCACACTCACCTGGAGCAAAGCTTGGTCCCTGGACACCCCAGGGAATGCAGGGGCAACAAAGGAACCCTGTCAGAAATGTGCTGTGACACTCAGAGCGGCAAAACAAAGCCTCTCCTTGTGCTTGTTCTCCCTGTCAATGCAGGGAAATCCCTCCAGCAGCTTTTCCTTCTGCTGCCCGCTCACACTTTTGCTGGTTAAACAGCAAATACTAATATAATTAACTCCTCAATATTAAGTCAGAACAAGGAGAGCTGATCATGCACAGAGAGTGATCACAGGAGACTGAACCCACCCTAAACCCCCTCACACCGCTGCTGCCAGCCCCAGGACACTCAGACACTGCTGCTGCCAGCCCCAGGACACACAGACACTGCTGCCAGCCCCAGGACACACAGATGTCACTGCTGCCAGCCCCAGGACACACAGACACCACTGCTGCCAGCCCCAGGACACACAGACACCGCTGCTGCCAGCCCCGGGACACACAGACACTGCTGCTGCCAGCCTCAGGACACACAGACGCGACTGCAAACACAACATTTCTTCTCACCCCTCTCAATAATCAGCAATTGTGATTTAGTGGACTGGCTTCAGGTCCCTTCCAACAGAGAGCAGACCAACGGCCCATCAGTTGTTCAAGGAGGGGAGGGCAATTCCAGTGCCCCCTGCAGTCCCACAGGCTCTGCTGGAGCAGTCACTCCGCCACCAAATCAGCTGTGACAGTGCCCGTGGGCAAAGCCACGTGCAAACCCCCAGGAAACCACAATCCGAGCAAAGGGCCAGCAAAAAGATGCTTAAGTCACCTTTAAGCCTTGACTGGCAGTTTTCAGAGGTGCTTAAAATGAGGAGGTTCTTGAGCCCTGAGGAATCTCACGAGCAGCCAGGGAGCAAAGAGGAGCCTTCATCCAAGTCTGAGATGAGGGGAGCTGCTTTGTGTTGTTTATTTCCCTCCTGTTTGCTGCAGCACATTCAAACTGCACCCTCACACCACCTCCCGGGGGGGTTTGCTCAGGAAATCACCTCATGGTCCCAGTAACCAGTGCTGGTCACATCCAACCTCCTCCTGAGCAGCATCGCCTTGGATTCCCCACCTCACACTTGTGAGTGATGGACACCAAGAGTCACAGGTTTGACCTTCATAAATAAACCTTCCCCTGGCACAGGCTGCCCAGAGAAGCTGCCCCTGCATCCCTGGCAGTGTCCCAGGCCAGGCTGGACGTGGCTTGGAGCAGCCTGGGACAGTGGAAGGTGTCCCTGTCCATGGCAGGGGGTGGAACTGGATGAGCTTTAAGGTCCCTTCCAACCCAACCATTCCATGATTCTATGAAACACCCCAAAAAGATACACGTGAGCTCTCCAAACTGGGACAGCAGAGCCTCCTGTGCCCCTACAGCCCCAACAGCACCCCACTGACAAAACCAGCTCTGGGTTGGGCTGGAAGTGGAGCAACAATTACATCCCAGCCTTTTGTTTCTGTATCTTCATAGGAATAAAGAAATTCAAAGACACAAAGGGGAATGAAAAATACCGAGTGAATCATAAGCTGCTATAATTCAGGGAGGGTAAAGTTCCAGCTGGGATCCAATTTAAGGTAGATTTATATCTTGTTTGAACTGTTCATCCCTACTCACAAGCATATTCGGTTAGGCCCAGTCTACAGTCTTGAAAGACCCACTGGACACTAATATTTGTCAGTAGGAAAGAGAAGAAACATGAAAATCTCTTGCCATTAAGATCAAAAGAGAGCGAGGGTGCACTTTGACATTTCTGCTCTCCTGCAAGGAGCCCCTGTTTTGCAAAGCAAATTCCAGTGTGGAGCTTTGAACTCGTGGAGAGGAAAGATGAAAGGTGAAAACTCAGCTCACTGAAAGTCAGCACCGAGGTTTCTGGCAGCTCCAGATGCATTGGGTTTGACCCACGATTTTCTGGGACCACAAACACAATTCTCAATTCCTTGGAAGTTCCTCGTGCACATCAAAGGCACGACTGCACCTCACAGAGGGAACAGAGCAGAGCAAACCACGCTGGCTGTGGAGGAGCACAGCAAGGAGCTCCAACCCCTTCCCAATCCACTGAGGATCCCAGGGAAAGCTCTGAGCTCCAAACTCATCACTGCCAGGCCCACAGCAGCTCCCTCAGGAAGGCTCCCAGCTGGCTCCTCTCTGTAAGGAATGCTTAGACTCAGCCTAGCAAAAGAATTCTTTTGACTGAGGAATTCATGCGCAGGCACAAAAGTTTTCAGGCTTTTCTCACTTCACAAAACAAAGGGAGCTTCCCATGGCAACCAGTGGAGGGTTTGGTGATGGGCAATAAGGCTCTTGCACAGGCAAAACTGGGAGTTACTGCCCAGAAAAGGAAAGCAGAGTTGTACTATTGCCTCTTTGAAAGGTTTCCCACCTCCACAGAGCCCGTATTAGCAATCGATGAATCACCGTCATTCACAAACAGCAAGCACGTAAACAAGAGGATCTAAAATCATCCCGAAATGATATAAATTTGAAAACTAGATCTGGAGGCAAAACAGGGCTCAGGAGGACTCAGATCCCAGGGCACCTCAGCTTCTCCTGCTGAGCAATGGCATTTCCTGCCACCCCAGCACAATGATTTCTTCACCCAGACTCTGCACTTGGAGTCCACCATTGGAAAGATTCTCCCTCAGCAGCACCAACATCCTCCAGCTCCAGCAGCCCCTGGTTATTGACAGAGCCCTGTCAAAGCATGGTAAATGCAGCAACACTGGGCATTTCTGGACACCTCATGGGGATAATGAATAAATTTATGTAACGAGCCCAAGAGCTGTAAAGAGCCCACGAGCACCAGTTACCTCTTACCCCAGGCACGAGATAAAGACGTGGTGCTGGGTCTTTGGTGCCCCAACACCAGCAGCAACCCGTGGTGTCCCACATCACCCCAAGGCCAGTGGGAGCTCCAGGTGACCACCACAAGCTCAAAGGGCCACCCTGAGCAAGAGAGCCCAGAGCAGAGGCTGCCCCAGCACCACCACACCAGGCGCAGAACAGCTCCATCAACACAATTAATGCTGAATCCACGCTGCAGAGAGACACAGCTCCTGCCACAGGCCCAGCCTGGCACTAGGCTGGTCCCAGCCTGGCACTGGGCTGGTCCCAGCCTGGCACTGGACCGGTCCCAGCTGCACAAAGTCAGGTCTCACGTGGCCCCTGAGCAGCATTGCCCCCACAGCGAGCTGCTGCTGTAGCAGATTCTCCCCTAATTTCGTGGTCCAGAAAATGCTCTGTCCACGCTTGAGGGACCTGTGACCTGTCTGCACTGGGTTGGACTGAAAACCTGGCCACAGCACTGGACTCCCACCCTGAGGAAAACTGTTGGGCTACTCTGTTTTAACACATTCCCAGCCCATGTTGAAGCTTGGAATTAGCAGGAGGTGCTCCATTTGCTGGAAAAATTGTTTTTCTCCATCACCAACATTCCTAAGTCACCTGTTGCTCCCTGGGCACTTTTGAGCACAAACAGGCCAGAGCTGAGACAAACCTGCAGCTCCCAGAAGAGCTTGGTTAGAGTCATTGTTCCAATGCTTTTGTGCTGCTGAGGCAGGAAGGTCTTTTCCCCAGCTTATTATTGAAGAATTTCACCCTACTGATGATTCAGCCTCTTTGCTTCGGGCATAAATCACCGCCCAGACAAAGCCTTGCTAGAAAGCTTTCACTGGCCCCAATTAAAAGGAAAAGTCTCTGGAAGTATAAACAGGGGATCAGCAAAGGAAAAATGGGCTGAGATTTGTGAACTTGCTTTCTCCTTGCCCTCCTGATTCCTCAGTTTATCATAGGACAAGAAGTGAATATTTACGAGGTAGATTTCTGACTGCAGAGGCTGTGCTGAAATCTTTGATGCTGTGACTTTCTAAAGCTGTAGCAAAACTGGATCTGGACCACCTACAAAGTCACCTCAGTCCTTTAGGATTGACTGAATAATCCTTCACAACAAACCCCTTTGGCTTTGGACAGACCTGAGCCAAGCCATCAAACCCAAATCCCTCTTTCCTGAGCACCCCTTGACACCAAACTCCTCAGTTTACCTGATGCCACCACAGACCAACTTTTTCAGCCTCTGATCTGCTTTCAGGACAGAGCAAACCCAGATTTCAATTAATGCTGAGCTGGTGAAGCACATCTCCCCCAGTGACCGATCCCTGCAGACTAAAACCCCGGCTGTCCCGAACAGCCCCCAGCCCCAGCGCAGCAGGAGGAGCGGGTGATAACAAAGCCCTGCTGATGCAGGACAATCAATCCAGCCCCGTTTTCAGCAGGAAACGAATGGGCCATTAAGAAAGAAGTTGCAACCTCAACCTTCCCGTAATGGGTCTCGGTCCCCGACTGCCTGGCAGCAGAGGGATTGTGGTCCCAGCAGGGCTGGCTGCTCCACCGGCAGCACGGGAGGGTTTGTACGAGCAGGGGGACAAATCTACCCCAGCCCGTGGCTGTGGCACACACCGGGAGGGGTGAAGGAAGAGCTCAGCTAAGCCTGAGGAACAGCAGCTTTTATAGAATCACAGATTTGGGCTGGAAGGGATCTTAAATCCCATCCATTTCCACCCCCTGCCATGGGCAGGGACACCTCCCACTGTCCCAGGCTGCTCCCAGNGCTCTCCCCACAACCTCTCCTGTATCCACAGGGAAGGGGCTCTAATCCCCTCACCGATCCCGTGGCCTCCTCTGCAGCTGCTCCCACACTTCCATGTCCTCGTCATGTTGGGGGCACCAGAACTGTGTGTTTTCCCCCGCTTTCATGAGTTAGCAGGAGAAAAAGCTCCAGCCTTTTTTCTTAGCAATACTTAATCACAGTTTACACAGAGCACATCTTGCCTCCCGTGGTCCCACAGCCTTTTGCAAATCTTAATTAAGCAAAAGATTAAAAGTAGGTCCACAGCTCAGCTCAGCTCTGATGAGTATGCTGCATCAGGGGAATGCTGCTCTCCTTGAGGAGACCAGAGCCTGGGGCTGGCAGGGAAACTTCTCCTGATAAAATGCTCCTGACAAAAAACCATTTTCCTCCGCAGTGGAGAACTCAGGTGGGGAATCAGAGCTCCCTGAAGAAGGAATAACCTCTGACACTCCCCCTTTGTCTAAGTCTAAGCTTGTGTCCACTCACTCTACCAGTTCTGGATTCAAGGGGAAACATCTCCCAGCTTCTTCCCAGGCTGGGTCCAGCAGGGATCAGGCGGGGTCCAGCAGGGATCAGGCTGGGTCCAGTAGGGATCAGGCTGCTTCAGGCAGCATCCCTGGGCAGTTTCTGACCTGCTTGGGGCTGGCTGGATGGATTCCCCTACAGGAGTGGCCGAGAGGAGGGAGCTGATTCTCCCCCTCTGCTCTGCCCTTGTGGGACCCCTCCTGGGGTTCTGTGTCCAGGTCTGGGGTCCTCAACATCAGGAGGATGTGGAGCTGCTGGAACGAGTCCAGAGGAGGCACGGAGCTGCTCCCAGGGCTGGAGCCCCTCTGCTCTGCAGCCAGGCTGGGAGAGCTGGGGGTGCTCACCTGGAGAGGAGAAGGCTCCAGGGAGAGCTCAGAGCCCCTGCCAGGGCCTGAAAGAACTTAGGAAAAGGAGGGAGAGGGACTTTTTATATGGGCAGAGTGACAGAACAAGGGGCAATGGTTTTAAACTGCCAGAGGGCAGGGATGGATGGGATATTGGGAAGGAATTGTTCCCTGGGAGGGTGGGGAGGCCCTGGCACAGGGTGCCCAGAGCAGCTGTGGCTGCCCCTGGATCCCTGGCAGTGCCCAAGGCCAGGCTGGACGGGGCTGGGAGCAGCCTGGGACAGTGGGAGGTGTCCCTGCCTATGGCAGGGGGGGCACTGGATGAGCTTTGATGTCCCTCCCATCCCAGACCATTCTATAATTCTGTGACTTCACTGCTGCTCCCTGTGCACAGCCTGACAATGCATCCACAAACACCCTGTGGAGGATTTTCAGTCACTGCTGCAGCAGGATCTGGGCTTTTGTCTCCTTTTTCAGTTTGATGAACTTGGAGTAGGCACAGAAGCCACCAAACCGAAAAACAAGTGGCCAGAAAACAGCACATGACTGAAGCTGTGAAAAAGTTGAGGGCTGCTCAGAGAGGATCTTCTCCACCCACAGCTTCTCTCAGTTCCCAACCTGCAAAAGCACAGGCAGCTCCTCAGCACGCAGAGCAGCTCAGGGAGGGGGTGACAGCACTCGGGGACAAGGGACAGGGGGCAGGGATGGCTCCTGGCAGGACTTGCTTCTGCTGAGTGTCCCGTGGCACAGCACAAACCATTCACCCTCCCCTCAACGAGAACATCCAGAGCCCCTCAGATCTGCCAGATCCAAGCATCAAACCCTGAGCTGGGGTCTCAGACACAACAAATCCAGCTCTGCAGCTGCTCCAGGCACCTGTTCCCAATCAGATTAATGGGTATCCGGAAAGAAACTACAACAGCTTCAAAGCAACCCCCAAAATCAATACCCCCATAGTAAGCTCGGGGTTTTGCATGTGGTACGAGAGGCAGCTTGGGAGAAGATGATCTCATGCACCACATATTGATTAATCAATTCCAGCCAGGATGCTAATGGGCTCTTCTTACAACACTTGGCACCAGGAGGAAGGAGCAGGAATGCTGAATGAGAACAGGAGAAACTGGTGGTGCGGTGAAGCTTTAGGGTGAGGGGAGAAATGCAGTGGGGAAATCTTCTAGAGATGGCTTTAAGTGGTCAGAGACTGGGAATAAATGGAGGAACTGAGCAAGGAAGGGAGAAGGGAATAAATCAGATTTATTGGCTCCAAACACAGCAGAATTGTACCTGGCAATTTACTGTGGCTGAGGATAATCCTTTCCTGTTGCTACAAAAACCCTCCCAGGAAGGACTGAAAGGGCCCAGCATGGCTCTGGAGTCTGTGATGGAGAAACCTGAGCACAGCACCATCCCTCCAGCCAGAGAAATGGGCTGAGGGCATCACTAATGCCTGACTTAGGGATTTTTCCACCGAAACTACACCCTCAGATGAGAGCATGGCACTGCCTGGAAGCCAGCAGAGGCTGATTGTCCTGCTCTTTGTAAAACTGGGAAGAGCAAAACTGGCCAGCCAGGAGGTTGTGACAGTCATGGTCCTGCCTTGCAGGAGGCAGGGAAATTCAGCCTGGTGCATCTTCTCTGCAGCCCACAGAATCATGCCAGGGGTGAAGATGAATGATAGGGCTTTGTAAAATTGCACTGGACTAACCAAAACCAGTACTGGAGCTCAGAATTCCGAGTTTGATCACCAAGGGCTACACCCAGTCAGGAGAGGAAACCTCCAGGTACAAAATATTGAGGAGTTGCTGGGTCTGCCCGCCAGTTTTGTACAATCTGGTCTCTAATTTTCTATGGGGCATTGTGAGAAGCTGCTCCTACTCACCCAGCAGAGCACAGGAGCACCTTGGGGTGACACCAGCTCCTGCACTGCCACCACCCCGCTGCCACCCCAAATCCCATTGCAGCTGAGCAGCTCTGCAGCCTCAAACCACCAGAGACTCAACCAGAAACAGCCCCTCAGGAAAACAGGAACAACCCTCCTGAAAAGCAGCGGGCCGGGAGGTGAAAACCACACAAACGACATTAATTTTTCCTCCAGAGCCATCTTTTCCCAGCCAACACCCCCCAGCCCCAGCAGAGGACTCACGTTGTAGAGGATGTCGGTCCAGCCCTCCATGGTGATGCACTGGAAGACGGTGAGCACGGCGAAGAGGATGTTGTCAAAGTTGGTGATGCCGTAGTTGGGGCCCTGCCAGTACTCCCTGCACGTGGTCCCGCTCTCACACTGCCGGGCAGGAGGCTCCTCTCCACAGGGAAAGTCTCCCACCTCCTCACCTGCACAGGGGGAAGAGAAGTTCCTGATTGGAACCATCCTGAAAAGTTCCTGATTGAAAACATCCTGGGAAGTTCCTGATTGAAAACATCCTGAAAAGTTATTGCTTGGAACCATCCTGAGAAGTTCCTGACTGAAACTATCCTGAGAAGTTCCTGACTGGAACCATCCTGAGAAGTTCCTGACTGAAAACATCCTGAAAAGTTCCTGATTGAAAACATCCTGAAAAGTTACTGCTCAGAACCATCCTGAAAAATTCCTGACTGAAAACATCCTGAGAAGTTTCTGATTGAAAACATCCTGAAAAGTTCCTGATTGAAAACATCCTGAAAAGTTACTGCTCAGAACCATCCTGAAAAGTTCCTGACTGAAAACATCCTGAAAAAAGTTCCTGATGAAAACATCCTGAGAAGTTCCTGACTGGAACCATCCTGAGAAGTTCCTGATTGGAACCATCCTGAGAAGTCCCTGCCTGGCGCTGCTGCATCCTGCTGGCACCACTGCAAGGATTAAATTCACATTTCAGGTTTCTTTGTGCCAGTGTGGACACGGAAAAGTCGTCGTGGCCCTGTAACCATTTCCACACTGCTCGGCTGTGAGAGATGGGTCAGTGGAGGGTGGAGCAGAACCATCCCAGAAGGGCCCAAAATTCACAGTTTGCCATCTCACATCGTGGAATTGTTAAGGTTGGAAAAGACCTCTAAAATCATCAAGTGCAACCATCAACCCAGCACCGCTGCCCCACGTCCCCAAGTGCCACATCCACACGTTGTTGAGCACTTCCAGGGATGGGGACTCCACCCGGGGCAGCCCCTTCCAATGTCTGGCCACCCTTTCAGAGAGGGAATTTCCCCTAATCTCCAGCCTAAACCTCCCCTGGCGCAACTTGAGGCCATTTCCTCTCATCCTGCCACTCGTTATCTGGGACAGGAGACTTCCAAACTGCAGATAATTTCTGGCTCATGACAGTTCAAAACATCTGAGAGGCCTGGAAATGGTGTAAGAGCAGCACAAAAAAAAAAAAAACCAACAAAAAACCAAAACACAAAAACCCCCCAAAACACCACAAAAAACTAAAACCAGCAGCGTGGTAAAAGCAGGGCTTTGGGAATGGCACGCCCTTCAAACACCCTCAAAGTGCTAAATATTGGCTCTATAACATTAAAGCAAAAGGGCACCTTCTGCACCAGTGCCAGTTTTGGGGTGTGGACTGCCCAAAATTGCCCAGGTACAGATGTTCAAGCACAGCTGCACGAGGAGCCCCTGGTGTCACCCCAAGGCAGCGCTGCAGGGACTCCAGCTCCTCCACCAGCTCCACATTTTTGCTCCAAACGGAGGGAATGAGTCCATGTGGGATGGTGCTTCTCTGCTGAGCTTCCTTCCAGACCCAGACAAGGCCGAGGCGGATAAATCCATCAGGGCAGGACCACCAGCAATGGCCAGGAGGGTGCCCAGCATCCTCCAGGGTCAGCTGGGAAGTGTTGCAGCCCTCCAGAGCAGCTTGGAAAACTCCAGTGCTGGGTTTTCAGAGTAAGCAAATATCCCAAGCAATATCCCTGCTCAGAGAGCTGGGACTGGGGAAGCATTAAAGGGTTTTTAAAGGGACACGTTATGGTAATGGAGCAGCAAATGGCACAAAATCCAATTCACCAGGGGGAAAAGCAGGAGCAGTGCTAACAAGAATTAGGAATAATCATTCCACGGAGCAAAGCCTGCAGGAGGAAGGCAAATTTGTCACCGTGGAGCAGGATATAAGTGTGTGTGCGTGGATATATATAAATATATATGTGGCACTTTCCTGTTGACTCAACACCTCGGTGCAGGGCAAAGCTCCAGCTTTGATGGGTCACCACAGGCTCTCACAAGGGCTTGGGGAGAGAGGAAAAGGCCAAAGCTGGCTGCTGCACACCGTTTGTGAGTGTGCATTAAAAGAGGATCCAGTTTCATCTCGGTTTGGCCGTTTGCTGCCAGGGAATTCTCTAAAAATGCAGTGCACGTCCACCACAAAGGGGTGAGGGGGGGATTTTTTCCTTTTTAAAACGGTAACCAGGACTGGCCCTTACTCCTCATGGCTGGAGAAGACAGAGAAAAGGGGAATCTCAAGGGAAAAGGGGAAATTAACAGGATGCCCTTCTCTCCTGGACTAGCTTTGGGGCACTTGGGCTGGGTCATTATTTATTAAAAATAACCCTGTGTCAGAAGAACAGGACCACAAGGAGGGTGCAGGGAGAGGGAAACAAGACTGGAGCATGCCCTGCCATTGAGTTTTACCCATTTTTCATTAAAATAATGACATCTTTCCAGCTCAGAACAGTCAGGCTGAGGGGGAAAGGTCTTGAAGGGTTCTTTTGCCACATTTTAGTGCCCAGCACCCCTTTGTGCCTCACTTTATCCCTGACCTACCCAGGCCATTGGTCCAGCAGAGCAACACTCGGTGCTGACACCTCTGCTTGGTCCCCTCCATGATGCCCAGTCGGTACCTCTCGTGTGGCTCCTGATTCCAGGAAAAATCCCAGGGGTTTGGGGAAGATGAAACAGGGGAGTTTTATTGCCTGGCCAAAGATGCTGAGAACATGGAAACTCTAGGTGAAATAGAAATGAAGGCATACTTTGAGATACCAGGCCTCAGTTACTGAACAACTGGAAAACAATGGTGTGGCTGACTGAAGATGATCCCCTTTGATTGAACAAACACCTTCTGCTAGCAAACAGGTCCAAGGGTCGGGGCAGACCCTGCTAGCTTGGCAGAAAGGGTCCAAAGAGTGGTTTTTAGGGTTTAAAATGTAGCACAGTAGGATAATGCAATGATTCTTATAGGCTATATGTAAATGATATAGGATTTGTGTCTTGTACTAGATTGGTTGATGAAAATCAGAATATTCAGCACAGAAGAGGATTTATTGTAATGTACACAAGAATCTCACTTCTCACTTCTCACTCTTTTCTCACTTCTTCTTTACATCTTACTTCTCTTACCCCCTCTTGCCCTGCTGTCTCCCTTGCCCCCTCTCTTGCCTTCTTACCCTCTCTCCCTCCCCTCTCTGGCTGCAGCTAGCAGCTCCAAGCAAGGCCCTTCCACAATAAACTACCTGATCCAAAACTTGCTTATAGAGATCTCTCATCACCATCTGTCCCGACCGTCCACCGAAACATCAACCTAACAGTACCCTACACCAGGGGTTTGCTCACTTTGGGGATTTGGAGCAGAAAGAAGCACGAGCAGCTTTTCCTCCTCCCATTTGCCACCCCCTGCCAGAGGCATCTCTTTAATGAGTTCACATTTTCCCCCCTCAGGCCGGGTTGGAGCCCACGGTCTCTGCCCGGGCTCCTTAATGCAGCTCTGAGGAGACAAGGAGCACTTAGGTTTTAAAAGGCTTTGTGGTTGCTCTGCTGCTCCGCTCCCAGGGGATGCGGTGCCAGGAAACCTCACCCCGCTCTCCTTCCCAGAAGCACCATTTCCCGCCCGGCAGCTGGGACGGATGCCCAGAACTCACCCAAAACCCACCCAAAACCAGCCCAGCCCCGGAGCACGGCGTGGCCAGGGCTCAGGCACCTTCCCCTGCCTGCCGAGGGGGTTTGGGAGCGGAGGTGGCAGCTGAAATGCAGAGCAATGCAGAGCAATGCAGAGCAATGCAGCGCAGCAGCCGAGCTCCGCTGCGCTCCCAGCTCCGCGCTGCAAAGCGCCCAGGCAGCAAGAGGGGCGCACACACCACATCACCCGCGACAAAAAGCTGTCCTCCGTCCCCAAACCTGGCCTGGGGACCTCTGGGTCACCAGCACACACCGCATCACCCGTGACAAAAAGCTGTCCTCCGTCCCCAGACCTGGCCTGGGGACCTCTGGGTCACCAGCACACACCACATCACCCGCGACAGAAAGCTGTCCTCCGTCCCCAAACCTGGCCTGGGGACCTCTGGGTCACCACCGACGGCAGAGATGAGTGTGCAGGGAGCACGCCCGGCTTTGGGGCTGGTGTTTGCCTTTTGCACTAAGGAGGTTGTGGGGAGGGAAGAAAATCCTCCCCGTCAGGTGCCAGCCACGAGGGAGAGCCCTGGGCCCTGCCCGCAGCCCCTCCTGCAAACAAAGGATGCACAGACATCCCCCGCCTCGTTTGCAGCCTAACAGACCTAAAATTGCTCCGGGAAAACCCCAACCTGTTCAGGATTTCATCCTCCCCACCACCTCAGCACCAGCTCTGCTGCTTCCTCCACACCCATCCCGTCCCTGCTGTCCCTGTCCCCCTGTCATCACTGTCACAGCCCCTCGCAGGGACCACACCACCACAAAGGGGCTTTTCCCTCCTACAAATCCGGGCCAAAACCTCATTTCCTCCCGGAATTGCCATGATTTTCTCACAAGTCACAACTCCCAACTTCCTTCACCACCTGCATTATGTTTTTCCAGCGTTCCACAGGAACATGAGCAAGAATTCCCTTTGCAAATCTCTGTGTGCACCGAGTGTATTAAACTGCTCCCATCAGAAAGCACTGTGAAGGATGCCCAGAGATCTGGCAGGGATGTTGTTTTACTGCCATTGGATTGCATGGAAATAAATCAATATTAAGACCTATTAGCGATAATGACTGAAAATACAAGGCTGTGTTTTAAAGGAAGTCAATTGCACCTTAAAATGCAATGGTTTGGAGAAAAGAACAATATTTTTATATGTGTTATCAGCTCAGATAAAAAACATATATTAACACTACTAGAGAGGAATGAGGTGGAAGGAGATGATCTTTAAGGTCACTCCCAGCCTGTGGGAAATTCCATGATTTGACACAGCTGTTCCCAGCCAAGAACCTCTGGGATCATCCTTCTCCACCTCCATCTTCTGGGGTTTATCACTCAGTCCCAGGCAGACACATCATTTACTCTTCAGTGCCCAATTTCCCTTTTCTGAAGGTCATTTTTATCCTTTCTCCATCAAAGGACTCCTTACCTCCCATCTATTGCCCTTTTATTTTTTGGCTGCTCCCAGACTTTTCAATCTTTTACTATTCCACACCAAAATTTCCTCAGAAACCTCCCCAGGAAACTCAATGTGCATAAAACAAAACCCAAGGAAAATTAAACAGACATCATTAATTAATACGAAACAACAGGAATTTGGTTCTGTGCTTCTGCTCTGAAAAAAACTTACGGGATAGGAGGCCCTGAGAACTTTCATCTCACTCTTGGGCAGACTGGGAGCAGCCCGGTGGCATCAGAGAGAGGAGAATCTGTCCCACTCCATGTAGGGCGGGCACAAAATTCTGTTCACTCTCAGAATATGTGGGTAAAGAGGGAGAGAATGCAGGGAACGTGGAAGAGGCGAAAGGAAAAGCAGCACAGAAGCAGGATGGGAAGATTCACAGGCCAGAGCTCACCCGTCTCGTTGGAAAAGCAGGTTTTGTGGAATTTGCCCATGTAAAACTCCAGCCCGATGATGGCGAACATCACGATGGCGAAGAAGAGGAGCAGCCCGATCTGCAGCAAGGGCACCATGGCCTTCATGATGGACTTGAGAACAACCTGCAGGCCTGTGGGGACACAGAAACACGTCAGGGAGGGAAGGAAAACAGGGACATGGGGGTGGAGACAAGGTGGGAGAGAGGGGCTGTCCAAGGGACAATTTAGGATTGGCAATTCCAAGCAATGCTGCTTCTCCCAGGGTGCTCTAGAATAATTTCCTGCCATAAGAGCAGGAGAGGTAACTGCGGGTTATTTTCTGGTGTCTTTTCTTCAGGTGACAGATCCAGTGGTTTTTAAGCTTCAGAAACACTCAAAGGGAGTCCCGAGACTCAGCCCAGAGCTGAGCCAGGTCCTTGGGGCAATTGTGGTGCAGCTTTGAACTCTGCCTAGGACCCCTCAGGGCCAAGCAAGCCAGTCTGGTGTAGAGAAAGTGGATGAAAAGCTTGCTCCATCTTCTCCACAGACGTGCTGGAAGTGTCAGCTTTATCCCACCAAATTCAGACAGTGGCTGGACTCAGTGGTAATTAAGAAATTGGTGCTAAATTGTTATTACTGTTATTCTCTGACTGTGTTGAAATGGAAGTGAGACCATAGCAGGAGCTTAAACCTCGGCTAATACAATTATTTAGCTGCACCAGGGTGTCTCACCGATATTTGCCAAAATAAATTCCAATTTGTGTCTATACACGCAAGGCTAAAGCGTTTCTCTGGAAGGAAGATTATGGTGTCACCTGGGGAGATCAGGCAGGATCTGGACTGCAGAGGAAACTTGTCCTGAGAAACTCCGAGGGAGGGCAAAGAGAGAAGATCCCAGCAGCTGATGGTGCCGCTCAGTTCGGAAGTGGAGGAGGGAATGAAAAGCCCGTGGATGGGTGTGATCCCCTGTCCCAGGGAGCTGCTCAGGAGCTGCCTGTCCCCCACAACACCCAGAACAGCCTCGCTGCTGTCCCTGCCACACCTGCTCTGCAGGAGCAGCCCCTGTCCCCAGGGCTGGCCGTCCCAGCTTTTTCAGCAGCCCTGAAACTCCTTTTCAATTACAGCCAGGGGAGATAAGGCGAGAGAGGCTGGAGATGGAGGTGGCTGATAACGTCCTGCAGATGCACAGGACAAAAACCTGCAGTGATGGGCAGCAGCTGCCTCGGTGGCCTGTCCTGAGGGATGAGGGACCATCCTTCTCTTGCCACCTTGTACAGCACCAGTGAGACCACAACGGGCACAGACATCTAACAAAGCATCGAGGTCTCCTTGACAGGAAAAATACCGAGGGTATGAAAGGGAAGAATATTCCATGTTTGTGGGTGGTCACACCTCAAGGTTGTGCATTTACTACAGGAAAAAAAAACCCATAAGATATTCAGCATTCACCACACCACTGAAAACATGAGAGCAATTATTGTGGGGAAAGGTTGTGCTGGCCCAGGACACATCCCCGGGTGGGAACGTGTCCCACAGCAGGACAGGGACAGCTCTGAGGGGCCACCTCACTTCTGTGACATCCTCAGACTGTCACTGCCACACCTTGCACAGGCCAAAGGTCCAGGAAACAACAGCCAGCAGCATCTCCTTGTTGGAGACCCTGCTAACAAATGCCACCTTTCCAAGGATCTCTCCTGGGTGGGAATTCTGATTGAAGCCCTGCCCATGATTTCAGGAACTCAGATTGAAGCCCTGGATCCTGATTTCAGGAATTTTTGCTGCTGTCATTGCACCCCGGTGAATTCAGAGAACACCAGAGCATCCCACAGTGCTGCAGCTCCTTCCAGCAGCTCCTGCTGGAGGGTACAAACCTCTCTATTCCATCCAGGATTGAAACAGCTCCTGGAAGGGATCCCTGCTGGGGGGCAGAGCTGTGGCTGTGACAAATGAAAAGGCAGAAAGCCTCGGTGTGGGCACTGGGATGGTTTCAGGGCACAACGCAGCTCCTCACTGGAGCATTCAGACCCTTCAGGTTCACACATAAAATATATAAATTGAGCAGGGAAGGCCAAATCTCCCCTGCTCTTTCCCTTTATTTCCCCCCCTCTATTAAAAGAGTAAAATCCCCAGCACAAGAAGCTCAGCTGATCAAAACCATCAAATGATCCGAGCTGAAAAGCCTGAAAGCTGCAAAATTCAGCTCTCAGGTCTTCACACCCCAGAGAATTCATTCACCCCCAAAGGCAGAAGGTTCCTCAGACAAATCCCTGCCCCTCACCTGCGGATTTGGGAGCACAGCGCTGAAATCAGCACAAAATGGGATGAGAGACAACCAGACCCTGCCAAGGGCAGCAGCCACCAACCCCAAAGAGGCAGGGGGAGAAAATACAGCTGAGAAAAGCAATAACACCCCAAATCTACAGAGCCCTTGGGCTGGGACACGGCGTTGTCACGACACTCACTTGGGATTCCTGACACGAGTTTCAGGGGCCGCAGCACCCGCACAGCTCGCAGGGTCCGCAGGTCAAAATCAGTCCCAGCAGTCGCCAGAATCCTGAAGGGAAACGGGAAAAAAATGCCAATTAAATGCAAATTCCTCTTTCCAAAAATCCTCTATCCAAAGCGTGGATAAGCGTGGTGTAAAACCAGCAGACGTTGGAGCTGCTTTGAACTCTGTACCTGTGATCACACTGTGGATGGTGTGCACTGAAAGGAATTAATCCCCACAAACTCTGGGGCTGCTGTAGGAAAATCCCCAATCTCTGCCTGTTTACGAGGCCACTGGACATCATCAGGCCACTAAAGAGCTGCACCCTGTGCCCCAGGAAAGCACAGCCCAAAAGGAGACAGAGAGAGGGCACTAGACCCCTCAGATATGCTGGAAATTACCTGTCAGAACTTCCTATAATAAATCCACAAATCCCTCAATTTGGTGCCTGGTGTTTCCCAGCACCTGAAGCAGTTTCTGTGCGCAAAACTGATTTTTGTTCAGAGCATCTCCTTTGAGGAGAACATGCAGAGAGCGGGGTGTGGGTCTGACACACCACGAAATCCAGCCCCCAGAGCAGAAGGAGTCTGAAAAATGGGATGCTCTGCACAGAAAATGAAATGGATTCCCTGGTTTAGCGTGCAGCAAGGGAAGAAATATTGTCCCAGTGTCCACAGTCACAACAACGGAAACTCATTTTCCCTCAGCTTCTTAATAACAGGAGCCCTTTCCCCTCAGTTTCCTGATAACAGGAGCCCTTTTTCCTCAGTTTCTTGATAACAGGAGCCCTTTTTCCTCAGTTTCTTAACAGGAACCCTTTTTTCCCAGTTTCTTGCCATCATGAGCCCATTTTCCTCAATTTTTGGTAACAGGAGCCCTTTTTCCTCAGTTTCCTGATAACAGGAGCCCTTTTTCCTGAGTTTTCCTGATAACAGGAGCCCTTTTTCCTCAGTTTCCTGATAACAGGAGCCCTTTTCCCTCTGTTTCTTAACAGGAACCCTTTTTTCCCAGTTTCTTGCCATCATGAGCCCATTTTCCTCAATTTTTGGTAACAGGAGCCCTTTTTCCTCAGTTTCCTGATAACAGGAGCCCTTTTTCCTGAGTTTTCCTGATAACAGGAGCCCTTTTTCCTCAGTTTCCTGATAACAGGAGCCCTTTTCCCTCTGTTTCTTAACAGGAACCCTTTTTTCCCAGTTTCTTGCCATCATGAGCCAGTTTTCCTCATTTTTTTGACACCAGGACCCCTTTTTCTGCAGTTTCTTGACACCAGGCTGCTGAGCATTCAGCAGTGATCAGCCAGCACGAAAACCAACCCGAGGAAAAGCAGAGTTTTCCCAAAGCAGCCCTACAACTGCCCTCTGAACCGTGCAGGATGCGGCCAGGGCAGTGCAGGGAGCAGTCCCAGAACAAATCCCTGTCCTTGACTTACTGACTGACTTAGCCCTGCAGCCAAGCCTGGTCCAGAGAGGAGCAGGCTCAGCATTGCTGGGCGGAAAGGGCCAGACTCCATCAGCAGGAGGTGCTGGAGATCAGGAAAAAAACCTGCTGGGATGTTGGACGGAAAGAGGCAAAAGCCAGCCAGGACCTGAGGAGCTGAGTATTTATTCTATAGGACACCTGTTCCCACATTTTCACGACCTTAAAATTCCCCTGACATCAGCTCCATGGATGCAGCTTGAGCACGAGCAACAGGAGACAATTTAAACCAAGAACCAGCACATGCAGAGCCTTCTAATTTAATCTTCTGCACCCAGGCCAATGATTTCACCCTCTGCTCCCTTCCCTCCATCCCCACGGCTAAATTGCTCACTTGTGGACCTGTGCAGTGTGGGAATAACACAGGGAGGAGATCATCCTGAACTTCCACCTTGGGCGATGCTCCCAAGAGCACAATCAGTGTCCAGAGAGCCAGGATGGGTTTGTGCTGCCACCAGGCAGAGCCCTGCCTCAGGACAAGCTCAGAGAAAGGGTCCTTGATGCCCTTATTTTGTTTTTAAATTCAAAGAGAAAACGGGAGGGAATGAGTGCAAGTGATGTTCCAGTGGGTTGAAGTTGTCATTCCAGAATTTTCTTCTTAACAGGCTTGATGTTAAAACCAGCCTGTTCCAACTCTGGCAAGACACACAAAGCCCCTTTCCCAGGAGAACTCTTGGGTCTGACCATTTAAGTAATGAATTCCCACATCATTTTCACTGTCACCCCCCAGTTAACCTGCACAGGACACCCCACAGCCACCATCTCCTGTGGCTGCACAGCTGCTCCATGGCTTCTACCACATCCCACCCAAAGCACACAAACCCAGCAGGGCTGAGCTCTCGCTGCTCCCTCTGCCCACGAATCCAACCTTGGAAAACAAAACTGCCCAGAAGTTGTCTGGAGAGGTAAAAAACAGCTGCAGGCTAAACAAAGCTGGAAAAAAAATCATAGAATGGTTTGAGTTTCTGTGGGCACCCTGTGCCAGGGCCTCCCCACCCTCCCAGGGAACAATTCCTTCCCAATATCCCATCCATCCCTGCCCTCTGGCAGTGGAAGCCATTCCCTGTGTCCTGTCCCTCCATCCCTTGTCCCCAGTCCCTCTCCAGCTCTCCTGGAGCCCCTTTAGGCCCTGGCAGGGGCTCTGAGCTCTCCCTGGATTCTTCTCCTCTCCAGGTGAGCACCCCCAGCTCTCCCAGCCTGGCTCCAGCCCTGGGAGCAGCTCTGTGGCTCCTCTGGGCTCTCTCCAGCAGACACTGAGGGGCTGAGGGGGGCTCTGGGGCTGAACCCCCCGCTGGAACCTCGCAGATCGATGGGGCAGAGGCTGAGAAAGCCCAGGCCGGGCACCCAGCGCTTTCCCTGCTCCAGGCAGGGTGGGAAGATCACACTGTGGATTGTGGATCCTGCAGCCTCCTGGCAGCCCGAGCTCGCCCCCAGGGCTCTGCAGCCCCAGCCGGGCTGGGGGGGCCCCGAGGCTTTTGAAAAGTGCTGTGGTGTCAGCACCCAGCCCCTCGGGATGCCAGGAGGACCCAGGGGCAGCAGCTGGAGCACAGCGGAGCAGCTCAGGAAGGGAAGCTGTGCCAGCGTGGGGATGGTGCCTTTTCCCCCTACAAAACCAAAGCTCATTTACAGGATTCCGGTGCCCTAAAGTGCCTGGAACAACATCACAGCGAGAGGGAGACCTTAATTAACATCACTTGGGGCATTTGCCAAAGTGCCACCTTTGTTTTACTTTTTCCCTCTGAAAGCTCAGAAAAGCCACTGTGCGTTAGGTCAGGACAAGTGGGAAATGATCCTTAAAAATAAGAGAAATGGAGGGATCAAAGGAGGCAGCTGACAGGCACATCCCAAAATCCTGCTGGAGCATCCCTGGCTGCAGATCCAACGGCTGAGAACAAAGCAGAGGTGAAGGGGGAGCCAGTGCCAGAAGGGNAGCACACAAACCACCCAGCAGGGCTGAGCTCTCGCTGCTCCCTCTGCCCACGAATCCAACCTTGGAAAACAAAACTGCCCAGAATTTGCCTGGAAAGGTAAAAAACAGCTGCAGGCTAAACAAAGCTGGAAAAATATCATAGAATGGTTTGAGTTTCTCTGGGCACCCTGTGCCAGGGCCTCCCCACCCTCACAGGGAACAATTCCTTCCCAAGATCCCATCCATCCCTGCCCTCTGGCAGTGGGAAGCCATTCCCTGGGTCCTGTCCCTCCATCCCTTGTCCCCAGTCCCTCTCCAGCTCTCCTGGAGCCCCTTTAGGCCCTGGCAGGGGCTCTGAGCTCTCCCTGGATTCTTCTCCTCTCCAGGTGAGCACCCCCAGCTCTCCCAG
>VZTG01008555.1:532583-568456 GCA_013397845.1 Melanocharis versteri | reverse complement strand
AAAAAAAAAAAAGAAGAAAAAAATCAGATTTTAGGTGATAAATGGCTCGATCTGCAGCCATTTCTGTGCCTCGGTGGCTTGTACAGAAACACAGAGATTGGATATGTCTGAGATGTTGCCTTGGATAGCACTTCCAAGGGTTTAAGTGCAGCAAAATCAGTTCCTCCGTGGAAGCTGTCTTTTTTGTGATGGTCAAACACCAAACCTTTCTTGTTCTCATGCTGCTGGGGAGGACTTGGGCACCCATCCTGCCATCCCTGGGGTTCTCACTCCTGATTTTCACCATCACTTGGTAAAATGCTGCTTTTCTCTCTCTCCCCTCCACTAACGAGTCCTGACTGACAGCTCTTCCCAGAGACAGCCCAGCTGTGGGATAAATGCTAGATAACTTTGATTCCAGCAACGCCTGGAATAAATTATGAAAGCAGCTTGTTCCTCTGGGTATAAAAGAAAGCAAAGAACGAAGGGAAAGTTCCTTCCCTGAACGTTCTGATAACATAAATAATTAGCAGTCCTTTCTTGTAAGGACCTGCGAGCTCAGGATTGATTTGTTCTGGTTCAGCAAGAGCCAGGCTGCCAGGCACGGGGGATGAACGTCCTTAGTGAAGCCCTGAGCAAAGAAAATGCCTTGGAATTCCCTCAGGTTTAGCCCCAGAGCTCCAAATGCTGAGGACTGGAGTGGGGAAAAGCAAATCCTGCTCCTCAGGACCAGCCCCACCTTGTCTGAGAGCCATCAGCGCTTCCCATGGGATCTCCCCACTGGATAACGCTGGTGCCACTGGTGAGGAGGAATCACTGGCATAAATTGTGGGTATTTTAATGTAACCTTGCTAATTTTGATAAATTCTAGTCCTAAAAATAAGTGGGAACAGTAATTTTTTCAGAGACCTTGTCCCAAACATTTATTTCTAAGTTCCAAATCAATCCCTTCAGCAGGATTAGGAGAAGGACCAAACACTCCCCAGACAGCTTCCTGAAAAAACGGATAAGACCAGCAGCTGGTTTATGAAAAGAAATAACAATTGCCACTTCTGACCCACAGATTCAACCCCACCTAACACAGCCACCTTGGCAACATCAACCCCAAAACCTCTGAGAGAGAGAAAACTCCGGTAAATCATCCCCATTCCCAAACCTGACTTCGAGCACCCCCACTCCCCAAACCTGACTGAGCACCAGTGGTTAACAAGCCCCAGCGACCCCTGGGAATGGAATCCAGCGGGAAAAACAAAGTAAAGAACTTCCTGAGGATTGGCTGAGTAGTTTAAAGGTGTTTCCCCATCTGTGGGTCACCTGCAGGCTGACTGTCACCTCTGTCCATCACTGTCACCCACCTGCTCCTTCCCAGCGTCTCCTCTGCTACCCACAGGCTGGAGCGGGCATTGGGGAAGGAGATATTCCATCGTTCTGGGCCTGAACTCCACCCGAGCATCAACAGCAAACGGGCAGCACCGTGAAGAAGGAGGTGCCCCCATCTCTGGCACTCTGTGCCACCAGGGCACCCCGGCCCCGTTTCCCCGTAGGTTCCCAGCGGATCACGAAGGTTTGGAGAGGATAAAACCCACGGCCAAGGGAGAAACCCCCCAGCTGCACCCACCGAGCCCTGCAGGAGGTGCAGGCAGTGTCCTGGGGGTTCTGCCAGCCCGGAGCCCCTCAGTGCAGGGCACAGCACAGCGAGCCGCTGTCACCTCCCTGCCAGCCGCGCGCAGCCCGGGGCCACTGCCCGGTGTCACTCGGGGAGGTGGCCGGGCTCGCTGCCCCACGCAGGAGCTGAGGGCAGCACAGGCTCGGTGCCCGTGGCCCTGCACTGGGACACGGCTGTCACTCTGCCCAGCTGGCTCGTGCCAGGCCTGCGGTGGCAGCGCTGGCAGTGCCACAGCCCGGGCGGGGACACGCGCTGACCGGAGCGGTTGGAAAGCTGCCCCTTTCCACTCAGTTTGGTTTCACGGCCTGTGAGCTTTATCCTGACCACCAAAGCCACGGAGTGGAGGCCGAGCCTGGGCTGATAAGTCGATGCGAGGTGGTAATTGCAGCATTTAATTTATGGCTGGTGGCTCTGTCCCTGGTGCTGGTGACTCCCCACCAGCTGCCCTGGCCCTGGCACACAAAGGGCCCAGCTTGGCAGCTCTCTGCCTCCCTTTTGGATCACCAACACCGGGCCTGAGCATCCCAGCAGACCCCGCAGGTTCCATCTGATCCTGCTCCTGATTCCACATGGACAGATCCCACCCTCTCCTCACAGCAGAGCAGCTCAGGCTGATCCCCTGCTCAGGTAAACGGGTTTGTTCCCAGATGGATTGTATCCATCAAAACGGCCGCACTGTGGGGAGGGATAAACCTCTCTTCAGCTCTAACATGAAGGGAACAGAGGGCAGAATAAAATACACCCAGGAATGAACAATATTTGACACCAAAGGGCTTCAGAGGCACCAACAGCCCATCCGTAAGGGAAGACTCAGAGGGGATCTGATTAATGCACAGAAATACCTCCAAGGGGGGTCAGAGGATGGTGCCAGGCTCTGTTCAGGGGTGCCAGTGACAGGACAGGGGGCACAAAGAGCTCTGGATCAGGTGCCCAGGGAGGGTGTGGAGACATTCCAAACCCACCTGGACACATCCCTGTTTCACCTGTTCCAGGTGACCCTGCCTTGGCAGGAGGTTGGCCTGGATGATCTCCAGAGGTCCCTTCCAACCCCAGCTATTCTGGGATTCTGTGATTCCCTGGTCTCACCCCAAACGGGTGCATTTCTGAGCCTTTTGTAGCCAGCATTAAATTCACCACCAGGTTCCAGCAGTGCCCAGATGTGACACAAACTCCCTCCTCCTCCTCCTCCTCCTCATTCTCTTCCTCCTCCTCTCTGCTCACAGAAACGCTCACAAGTTCTGGGAGAAGACAGAGCAAAACAGGAGCAGAATCCCCTCCCCAAAGCGCCTGAAATCCACTTTTGTGGGTGTAATTCCTGAGCCCGGCTCCAGGGAGAAGACAGGGAGAGAAGTACCTGGAGCCAGACACTCCTCTGGTACAGCCAGCCACAGCAGCCAGGCAGGGAGGGCCACTCAAATCCACCAAACAAGGATTTGCAGGGCTCGGATTGTGCCCAGGATGAAGGGAGATGTTCCGATTATGAGGCGGTTGCTCCAAGAAGTCCTTGTTGCTGCTAAGCAGGAGAGACAGGGACATGCCCCACTGCAGAGAGGCAGAGGAGGCTCGTTTGCAATCAGCTCTGACAGCTGGCAGGAAAACGCACACAGCCAAAAACATCCCGGGGAGCTCACGCTGGGAAAACGGAGCGCAGAGGAGTTAAAACCATCCTGCACTTCACTGGGGCTCAGAAAGTAGGTCACACCTTGAGCCTCACCCATGAACGGCACAAAGGAGAGATGCTGCTGTCTGTCCTTGCGAATGGGCATCCCGGAATGTCATTCCAGAGGTTCCCCAGGGCAGGAGCTGGGAGCAGAAAGCGTCTCCTGGAGAATTCTGGTGTCACCCACCCCACGGTCAAGACACAGAGGGTTTTGTCTCAGTAGCAGACAAGATTCTTCAAGGGGAATTTCAGGATCAGCAAAACGTTTCAAGTGTTTTTACTTTAGGGGATGTAAATGAGAGAGCAACAGAACAACATTTGGGGATTGTTTCATTTGTCAAGTTCTAAAATGAAGCATTCCCGGCTTTAAATACGTTTTCCTTTTTAGTGGAAGCAATTCTTGTCAAGCCTGCAAATAGTTTTGCCTTGATTTAACGCTGCCATTTTCCCGAAAAATACAAACTCCCGAGCCCTGCGTGAGTGAAAAATGTCACCCAAAGCAAACCCTGCCCTTCAGAGCTGTGCCAGGAACGCCGGAGCAGCAGGGCTGGAAGCACAAAGCAAAGGGCACCGGCCAGCTGGTGGGTGGATGGATGGATTTTCCTGCCAGGTGGGCTAACAGGGCAGCACAGACTGCAGGAGGGGAGAGCTCTGAGTCACCGAAACACATCCCAACCCTCCTTCCCTCCAGGACCCACGGAGGAGAAGCTCCTTGCCAGGTGCCCTGGGAGCTGTGCCGAAGGCTGTGCTGTTTGGAGCCAGAGCCACCTCACCCCTGCGCCCTGCCAGCCCCCAGAAAGATCCTCCTGAGCTGGGCAGGAAATGTCAGCGCGATCGGATCCCATCGGCGTTCGAAAAGCGAAACGAAACGGGCGGGAAGGAGAGCTCAGCCTCCCCCACTGGTGCTGCTGGAGCTGCCGGGAGAGGGACGGGAGCAGGAGCCGGAGAGGGGAAGGAAAAACATCGGCCGGTGCTGGGCACATCAGTCAGGAGGGAAAGGAAAAACATCGGCCGGTGCTGGGCACATCAGTCAGGAGGGAAAGGAAAAACATCGGCCGGTGCTGGGCACATCAGTCAGGAGGGAAAGGAAAAACATCGGCCGGTGCTGGGCACATCAGTCAGGAGGGAAAGGAAAAACATCGGCCGGTGCTGGGCACATCAGTCAGGAGGGAAAGGAAAAACATCGGCCGGTGCTGGGCACATCAGTCAGGAGGGAAAGGAAAAACATCGGCCGGTGCTGGGCACATCAGTCAGGAGGGAAAGGAAAAACATCGGCCGGTGCTGGGCACATCAGTCAGGAGGGAAAGGAAAAACATCGGCCGGTGCTGGGCACATCAGTCAGGAGGGAAAGGAAAAACATCGGCCGGTGCTGGGCACATCAGTCAGGAGGGAAAGGAAAAACATCGGCCGGTGCTGGGCACATCAGTCAGGAGGGAAAGGAAAAACATCGGCCGGTGCTGGGCACATCAGTCAGGAGGGAAAGGAAAAACATCGGCCGGTGCTGGGCACATCAGTCAGGAGGGAAAGGAAAAACATCGGCCGGTGCTGGGCACATCAGTCAGGAGGGAAAGGAAAAACATCGGCCGGTGCTGGGCACATCAGTCAGGAGGGAAAGGAAAAACATCGGCCGGTGCTGGGCACATCAGTCAGGAGGGAGAGGAGCCCTCGTGGCTGGTCACTCTCTCCTGGGCTCCGCACTGCAGGCGTTTTCCCCACCCGGCCACAGCTGAACCGAGCGCTGGACCCCGGAGTGCTGGGCGATGTCCCAGCGCAGCCACCCCGCCCCAAATCACTGCTGGGGTGGGCAGAAAACGAGCAAAGAGAGCCAAAAACATCCATAAAATGAACGGGAAGGCAGAGAGTGGAGAGGGAGGTGATTCCTGCTGCCACATTTGCGCCGCTCTGTGCTCTCTCCCCAGCCTCAGGGCACAGCCAGAGAGGGAGAAGTGCCCAAAAGGGACCATCAGCATCCCCACACCTGGCTGTGCTCGTGCACGTCACCAGCTGGAGCCCCAAAGCCACCAGGAACTCAACCCAGGCAGAGAATTTCACCGGGATGTCAAACACTCCTGGGCTGGCTTTCCTGCAATATCACAAAATATCAACAAACCAGGGGTCCCTGCTGCCGTCAGCACCCCCAGCAGCCCTGCTCCTGCCTGCACTCAGTGTGCCCACCCAGCACGGGGCCGGGGGGAGACGTGGGACACCCAGGGAGGGACATGGGACACCCAGGAGGGATGTGGGACACCCAGGAGATGTGGGACATCCAGGGAGGGACGTGGGACACCCAGGAGATGTGGGACATCCAGGGAGGGACGTGGGACACCCAGGAGNNNGACACCCAAGAGAGATGTGGGACACCCAGGGAGGGATGTGGGACACCCAGGGAGGGACGTGGGACACTCAAGGACTGATGTGAGACACCCAGGGAGGGATGTGTGACACCCAAGAGAGATGTGTGACACCCAGGGAGGGACGTGGGACATCCAGGAGATGTGTGACACCCAGGAGATGTGTGACACCCAGGGAGGGACATGGGACATCCAGGAGATGTGTGACACCCAGGAGATGTGTGACACCCAGGGAGGGACGTGGGACACCAGGAGTGATGTGTGACACCCAGGGAGGGACGTGGGACACCCAGGGATGACTTAAACCAGGGACAAAACCCAACACCGAGCTTCAGAGGGGCCGGGGCAGGACCAGGGTTTGTTGCTATTCCTCTGTGGATGTTGAATGCTCCAATCTCTCCCCAGGGGCTCCAAGGAGCCACCCTGAGGGGCACCACCAGCTCCTCCCCTCCAGCTGCCCGCTGTGCCTTCCCAGGAGCAGCTGGCATCAGGAGAGGTGCTGCTGGCGTGGAGTTCAGCGCGACAGGAAAAGCGCACCCCACCCATTCCCAGCAGTGTCCCAGAGGGAATTCCTCTGACAGAGCAATTCCCGGAGAAAGGCAGGGTCTGAGATGGCACCAGGCACCTCTCCAAGCGGGCACAGCACCTTCCCCGTGGAGGCTGCTGCTTTGGGTCACAGAGCCCTTTGTCTGCAGGCTGAGAGCGCTCTGGGTTTTGCCATGGACGCCCCGAGCAGGCGCAGATTTGATATTCCACAAGCACCTCCTGTCCCAAGCTGCTGCCTCAGAGATCCCAAAGCCCAGCACCTTCCCACCTGCTCAGCCATCCCGTGGTGCCAGTGCTCACACGGGCAGGCAGCCCCTAAATCAACAAGGCTGGACTAAAACTCATGAGATCCTTAAAAAAATCCCCAAAATTTAAACTCTCTCTTTGCTTTATGATCCCTCAGCTTTTGGAGGCAGCTGGGGCCAGGTTTTCAAGCCTTATCTACAAACCACAAAAATACGGATTTTCAAATAAAAGCAGAAACTCTCCTCCTGCCACAAGGATTAAAATAAAGCCTCAGGTCTCCTAATCTGACTTGCACTATAATATTTCTTTTTTTAATACACACCTTATTGCCCCTCAAGGGATATAATTATTCCTCTTTCTTCATTTTGTTGTTTTATTTTTGGCCGGAACTCTCACACCAAACATGCAATGTTGTTCTAAGGAAAACACAGTTTGCCAAGACATCTAAAATATTGTGTATTCCCTCCATCTGCTTCTCCTAAATAAACCCAGGGCCTTATCTAATATAATGAGTAGCTGTTGGCAATAATTTCATAGCCATCTGTACCGTGCTTTAAACCTGTTGCAAGCTGGGCTGTGGACAGGGAAAAGTCAGAATTTATTCCTTCAGCTTCGAAAACAGAAATTGTAACTCCCCCCTTCTGTTTTTTAGGATAATTTAGCCATGACAGCTCCAATGCTGGGTGCTTGGGGAGCAGTATTTCATGAATGTGGCAAATAAATCCCATTTTTTCCCTGTTTTCTGTAGATAAAGCTCGAATTCTGCAGCTGAGAAGGTGCAGGGCAGTTCCAGGTGGGTGCTGCCTCCAGGAGCTGGGTCTGCCACCTCCACTGAGACCCTTCACACCCCCACAGGCCCTGCTGGGGATCACCAGCCCAGAAAATTTAATTCTTTAATTAAAAAGTCTCTTCTGGCTGCATTCAGCTGCAAGAACCACGGCCTAAAGGTTCCCAGCACCAAAATATACTGGGGAGTTCATGGGATCATAAAATCCCAGAATATCCTGGGCTGGAAGCCACCCACAAGGATCATCCTGTCCAACCCCTGGCCCTGCACAGCCCCAGCAAGAGCCTGGAAACATTGTCCAAATGAGTGATCAGGTGAATTATCTCCCCATCCCCACTCAGACTGAGCCTGGACCAATTCAGCAGCTCGAACAAATTGTATTTGGTTATTTTTTAACCCTTGTTCTTGCGCTGTTGGAGTGGAGGGGAGCTCCCACAGCCCAACAGAGCCACCACACGCCTCCCTGCAGAGAGGGATCCAGCTGTGATGACAGGCCCAGGCTGCCAGATGTGCAGCGAGAGGAGGATGTTTGAGGGAATTCAGAACCTTTAGGACATGACGACGTGTCTGTAGGAGAGCAGAAATGCTCCACTACTTTGCACAGGATTCCAGAAACACAGAACTCTTCAGATAACGAGAACTGGAGGAACAACAACCCGGTGCCAAGGAAATCTAAAGACCTCAATGCACCCAGGTGCAGATGGGCCAGAATCCAGATATTCAGAGATGCCAGCACGGCTTCTGCGTGCCCAAAGGCCACCTTCAACGACCCCTAGGATCACCTCAACACCAGCACAGCTCACACCCACGGTCACACTCTCCCTGGGCATTGGTTTGCCACTCCTGCTTCCCTCCTTTTCCACACCATCTTTCCCCACCTTACCCATCCCTTCTGCCCCACCACAGCACCACAATCCCCTTCCCAAAGCCAGCACGAGCTCACAGACACTCCCTGGGCAGCAACCACGGAATGACAAAGTGGCTCAAGCTGGAAGGGAGCACTGGAGGCCATCAAACGAAATCTGAAGGAGGGGAAATTTAGAGGGAGCTCAGGGAGGAATCCTTCCCTGGGAGGGTGGGCAGGCCCTGGCACAGGGTGCCCAGAGAAGCTGTGGCTGCCCCTGGATCCCTGGCAGTGTCCAAGGCCAGGCTGGACGGGGCTTGGAGCAGCCTGGGACAGTGGAAGTTGTCCCTGCCCATGGCAGGGGGGGCACTGGATGAGCTTTAAGGTCCCTTCCAAGCTGTGACATTCCATGACCCAGTCCCACCGCCCTGCCTAGCAGGGTCCCCTGGAGCTGTCACCCAGGACCATGGCCAGATGGGGTTTGGATATCTCCAGGGAAGAGGCTCCAAACCCCCCCAGGCTCCTGCTCCAGCAAATGAAAGGGACAACGCAATGGGCAGGTGGGACCTCAGGGGCCAGAGCGATGTCACTGGCACAGGGAAGGGACATCTTTGGAGCAGTAGAGGGGAACGGGCTTAAATGAATTGGCTGTTTGGATAACAGAGGCTCCTGCTCTCCACTGGGCTGTCACCAGCCCTGGAATTGCTGCAGATAAAAGTCTGGCAGTGTTTTCATCATAAACTCCACATTTCTGGGCTGTAGATTCCAGCCCTTAAAAAATCCATGCTATGGGCAGAAATCTGCCTTCCCAGCTCCCAGCACGGCAGCAAACGTTTGTGTTTTCCAGATCTCCAGAGCAGTCCCGTGGGGCAGTTCCGGAGCAGAGATGGAAGCTGCAGTTTTCCAAGGTTTCAGAGCCCAGGCAGGGAGGTTTTTCTGTGAGCTGCAGCCACCTGAAACACCGAGCACCCAGCAGGGATAACGCCGGGTGTGGTGCTGCTGCTGATTTGCTGCGGCCACTTCTCATATCACAAGTTGAAACCTGAATTTATGGAGCAGGAGAGAGACAGAGACCCGTGGGGGATTTCTCAGCCAGCTGCAGGAGAGGAGCAGCCCGTGGCCCACGAGGCAGCGCAGGAGAACATCGCACCGAGGGCTTTGGGATGCCGGCCAACAGCGTCAGATGCTCGCTGTTGATGCAGCCCATTGCTGTGAAATGGTCCAGAAAACCCCCCCAGCTCTTCGGCAGCCGAGTTAAGTGCTGTGTTAGGAGCTAAATCAGCCAGGCTTAGCTCTACAGCCAACAGAGGAGAGCACAGGCAGGGAGAAAGAAACCCAGAGCTGAGCCGGCAGTCCCTGGGGTCCGGAATGTGCAGGCCGGGCTCAGCAAGGAGGGGTGTAGGACCTGATGAGTTTAATCATCTGTCAGACGAGTCACTGTGCCACTCCATGCAGCTGTTTCCTCTCTAAGATACACCTGTCTTGCTTAATCCGGGATTTGTAGGGAGGAGATGCTTGGTGTTTGACTGGGTTTAAGTCTCAGGTGGGTGGTAGTGCCCAGCTCCAGTCTCTGCCCCCTCCGTCCCTCTCCACAGACCCACCCGACCCGCTGCCCTCCGAGCACAAAAAGCCCCAGAGGGGCAGCTCTGCGGCTGCAGCCGCCCACGGCAAGCAGGGAAGGAGCTGGGAGCACTTTTCCAGCCGCTTGCCATTATGATAATTGGGATTTGCGCGGAGCAGACCAGCGTCTAGACAGCGCTGAGCTCCGAGCCGGGAAGGTGCGGGAGGACTCGGCGTGGTTTCCAGAGTAAGCGGTTCTGACATTTGCAGAGTCATCGCCTTCCCTCCGCCCGGGACCCGGAGCCCTTCCCTCCTCCCGTAGCCCTGGAAACAGCAGCAGCAGCAGCAGGAGGAGGAGGAGGAGGAGGAGGAGGAGGAGGCAGCAGCTCCGGGCGTGGGCTGCGCCGGCGAGGTGGCACTGGGGGGACCGGGCTTTGTCCCCCCAGCCCATCGGGGGAAGGCTTTATCGGCTAATTCCTGCACCCAGCCTCAGGGCAGGGCACCGGGATGAGGAGGGAGGGATGGGGATGCGAGGCGCCCACAGCGCTGCGGGCTGGCGAGACGGCAGCACCTGAAACTAGTCAAGTCCTAAAAAAATCGAACTCCTTCCCTCCAGCTTGTTTTGGGGCCTTCGGCAGCTCGTCCTGCTTCGTCCCTGCTCCGATAGTGTTTTCCCAGACTCGCTGGAGCAGTTCGCAGCTCGGGCTCTGCAGCAGCCGGTGGCCGGCACGGGGACACTGCCATCACGTCCCGGGCTCTTGGGGAAACAGCACCAAGCAAGGGCAGAACACGGCACTGCTCAACCCCAGCCCCAGGAGCTGCCCCGGCAGAACGCAGAGAGAAACACTGAATTCCAGAACGGTTTGGGTTGGAAGGAACATTAAAGTCCATCCCATTCCACGGGCAGGGACATCTTCCGCTGTCCCAGGCTGCTCCAAGCCCTGTCCAACCTGGCCTTGGGCACTGCCAGGGATCCAGGCGCCTCCCCACCCTCACAGCCAGGAATTCCTTCCCAATATCCCACCTAAATTTCCTTTTTTTCATAGATTGGGGTGGGTTGGAAAGGATCTTAAAGCTCATCTCATTCCAACCCCTTCCCAAGGACAGGGACACCTTCCAGGTCACTCAGGTAAGTGACATCTCTGTGGCAATAACTCCAGCAAACCAAGAAGTGTTGCTTGTTCTTAGAAAAAAGCACTCAAAGAAAGCTGGAGAAAGCCTCTTTCTTTTCCACCAAAAATGTTTGTTTTCAGGGAAACATCAATTTCAGTTTTCCAGTGGGAAATAACAAAACATTTTGGTTTCGCTTTAAGTTCAAATATGACTTCGGATTTTATTTTTATTTGGTTGCTTTTAACTGCAGCAATATTGTAAAGCTGGCTGAAAGCAGCATTTCCACTTAAAATCAGGCTGAAACCTCCCAGGGGGAATCTCTACCTTTTAAACCAAAAATTTTCGGAACGAGGATTATTCCTCCAGTATTTCTCAGTCGGGAAAATCATGGATTTCTGGGTGACCATCCTTCAAATCTGGAGGGAAAAACTGTCACCCTAAGTTGTCTCATCACCCCTTCCCTTTGGGATGGGGTTTGGGGTCTGAGAATTTGGGATGGACACAGTTTGGTGCTTCCAGCTCACCTTCAGAGCCACAGGGAGAGGTGGGGACAGCAGGACCCTCCTGAGCAGTCCCCAGCCACCATTCCCAGCTCCCGTTCTCCTGGCTCAGGGAATCCCACTCACCTTTCAGCTGTGACAGCTCCGGTGACTGATGGCACTTTGATATTTACCCGAGCGTGCTGCCTGTCACAGCAGCCTTCAGCACATCACACTTTTGGCAGGCAAGGGAACTCCTTCAGCTCCTTGCAGCTCGTGGAAAAGCGATGGATTTATGATGGCCCTCTCCTTGTCACATTCCCCCAGAGCCTGGCGTGGTGTGGAGGGAAGGAAAGCTCAGCCAGACACCAACACTGAGAGAGGGAAGAGGCTGCAGGGGGGTTGGATGGAGGAGAAGGTGGGGAATGAATCAATGGGATCAAGCAGGATCCACCCCAGAGGGACTTGGCAAGACACATCCTTCTGGTGGAGCACAGGCTCTGGGGATGTGCAGGATGCAGAGCTCCGGCAAATGAGGAAAGTCAGGCTGTGGGAGGGGGAGAAGAGGAGGGAGCAGAGAGGAGGGAGGCTGGAGGGTGCCAAGCACCATCAGTGCCATGGCTTTGCCAAGAGCTGGAGGGACAAAGCTGGCACCTGGGGCTTGCAGGTGACAAAAGTTACAGTCCGGGCTAGAATCGGGATTTCGATTTTATCTCAGACCCTGCCTTTCTTCAGGGAAAAAAAAAAATAAAACCAACATTTTAGCCTGAAAGTTCCCCAAATCCACTCTGGAGTGGCTCGGATGGAATGAGCAGGTTTGGAGGGACACAGCTCCTGCCTTAAATCTAACTCAGCTGCAGTTTCAAGGCACTGGGACACCCAGTCAGTGCCCATCACTGCTGTCCCCCCTGCCCCATGGCAGCCTATCCCCTCTTCCACAAGGGATGCTGAATCCTGGACTTCGCTGTCCCAGCCCTCAGCACCTCCCCTGAGCCAGCAGCGCATCCTCACATCCCCTTATTCCAGCTCAAATCACACCAAACGGACCTGCCAGGATCGATGTCTCCCCATGCCCAGCATCTCCTGGATCCTGAGCACAAGTCCTGCCAAAGACCAAGCTGAGGAACCCAGAATGAGGGAAAACTGAAGGCACCAAACCCATTAAAGTAATGAGTGCCCTGGAGCAGGGTTTGTGACTCCTTTGCACAGAAAGGAGAGGCTGAATCTGCGCACACAGCTACATCAAACCCCTGCGAGTCACAGCTGAGTCCAGGAGTCAAACTTGCAGCTTTTCCCTGTCCCAGTTGCAGGAGGGAAGACTTTTATCCCTTTCTTCGTTTTCCTCTCTCTCCTCTTTTCTCCCTCGTTACACGAATGAGGCAGCAGAATTTTAACGGCTTTCATGTTCTGCAAGAGCTCCCAGCGAACGGCACCGCTCTGACCTTTGCAGTGCTCTGCAATTCCAGCAGCTGCCCGGAACCCCTTCCCTTCCCAGGGAGAGGGGACAGCCAGGAACAGCACCCTGCTGCTCAGAGGAAAAGAGCCACGGGGTTTTCCGGTGGGAGAGGAACCAGGAGAAGAACATCCACGGGGTTTTCCTGGTGGGAGAGGAACCAGGAGAAGAACATCCACGGGGTTTTCCTGGTGGGAGAGGAACCAGGAGAAAAACATCCACAGGGTTTTCCTGGTGGGAGAGGAACAAGGAGAAGAACAGCCACGAGGTTTTCCTGGTGGGAGAGGAACAAGGAGAAGAACATCCACGGGGTTTTCCTGGTGGGAGAGGAACAAGGAGCTGCCTCCCACAGCATCAGCATTTGTAGGGATCAGCCAAGGGGGAAAGAGATGGATGCAGGAGGCTCTCGCCAGTCCCTGCCACACATCCCTGACCAGGGTGGGGAAAACGGGGGCACAGCACCCCAGGAAGGTCCCAGGGAGAGAGTTTTGTGCTTCAAAAAAAGCAATGGGAAAAAGCACTGGGAGAAAGCAATGGAAAAGCTCTTTGGTGCTGCTCAAGGGGAGAGGGCTGTCAGCTCTTCCCAGAGCACAGAGAGCAGATTCCCTTTGGGAAATGGAGATGCAGTGAAGTCCTGAGCCTTACACAGAACCACCAAGCCCAGCCTAGACCCAATCCCAGCCCCAGGCTTTTCCCTGAAGTCTAAAGCAGGTGCTGTCCCCTGGGATGGGCACAGGGAGCTCTGCCTTCAGTTTTCCTCCTCCTTCGCTGAGCTCCAGCTCCACAGCCCTGTTCCCATCAGATGGGAACACTCTGAACACAACCCCGCTCACAGGCTGCTCCATCTCCCTCCCAGCTGCTTAAAAACACAGAGGGCTTCTCCCCCTGCTCCTTCCTCTTCCCCAATCATCCTCTTTCCTTTTAACCTGAAATCCCCTCGAAGCAAACAGAGAAAACAGCCCTGGCTGCCACGGGCGAGCAATAACCCAGGAAACTTCAATCCCTGCCTGTGATTGTACAGAGGAACACGGAGTGAGATAAAAGGCTCACCAGCCCCAGCATTATTATATTAGAAAGGTAATTATCTCTCCTGCCACCTGACTTCGGGCTTTCTTCATATAATGAAGTTTCCAGCTCGTGTTTGCAGCCACAGCAGCAGCCACCACAGCCTCGCTGGGAACTGGGACGGAGAATTGTCTGCTCTGAGGGGAGAGCCAGCAGAGCCAGGCTGGGAGGAGGAGGAAGGAAGAGGAGAGGAAATCAGAGCTGCTGGCGGCTGCTGGTGCCTGTGTCCCACCACGGAGCTTGGCAAGGCACCCTCAGGTCTCAGCCCCAAACACAGCAGCCCACGCCCAAATTCACATTTGTTTCAAGGCACCTGCCCTGCGGATCCTTTCGGGCTCTTTCCAAACCATCAGGAAGGCTGAGGGAATGTTAAAATAAAAATACAGCTTTACCTTTTGATGCTGCTGAATAATGCAGGAAGGAGAGTGCCCAGCCCATCAGAGAAGCCTGGAATGGTTTGGATGGAAGGGACCTCAAAGCTCATCCAGTGCCACCCCTGCCATGGGCAGGGACACCTTCCACTGTCCCAGGCTGCTCCCAGCCCCAGTGTCCAGCCTGGCCTGGGACACTGCCAGGGATCCAGGGGCAGCCACAGCTTCTCTGGGCACCCTGTGCCAGGGCCTGCCCACCCTCCCAGGGAACAATTCCTTCCCAATCTCCCATCCATCCCTGCCCTCTGGGAGTGGGAAGCCATTCCCTGTGTCCTGTCCCTCCATCCCTTGTCCCCAGTCCCTCTCCAGCTCTCCTGGAGCCCCTTCAGGCCCTGGCAGTGGCTCTGAGCTCTCCCTGCATCCTTCCCTTCTCCAGGTGAGCCTCCCCAGCTCTCCCAGCCTGGCTCCAGAGCAGAGGGGCTCCAGCCCTGGGAGCAGCTCCGTGGCTCCTCTGGACTCTGTCCAGCAGCTCCAGGTCTTCCCCACCATCACCAAACCAGCCCCCCACGTTGCTGGCTGTTGCTGAGGGGCTCCAATGAGAAGGGAAACTGAGGCACAGAGCAGGAGAGGGACCTCAGAGCAAGACCAGGGGCATCTCCAACCCTCACCCACATCCAGCTCCACCCAAAAGTTTTCTTCTCTGTGTGAACTGAGACCAAAACGTCTCCTGGCCCCTGAGCCACCTTTGTTTGTGTCTCTAAGCATGGAAGCAACACGAGGGCTCCTCTCCTGCAGGCAATCAATTATGCAGAAGGGAACAAACTAAACACAATTTAAACAAGGACACCTTGTACAGATCACACCATGAAGATGTTGCCTGACACACGCTGCCTGCATTGTTTCATAGAGGGATGGTTTTTTTTTTTGTGCCTTGTACTCTTACTGAGAAGAATGAAATCCCCCTTGCAGACACTTCACTGCACTAATTACAACCTTTTGGGGAACATTTTGAAAAATTACTGTCTTTTACCAGTGCATAAGTGACTGTATGATGTCCCCTGCATCATTGCCACCAAAGTTTCCATTCAAGAGGTGGGACAATGCCACGTAAAGCTCCCAGAAGGAGCAGTTCCCAGCCTGTGCTGTTTGTCTCATGCCTTTGCACAAGAGGATTTGTTTTTTCCCTTAACAATAAGTGACGCTCTAATGATTTGGAACGATATCCTACAAAGCCAAAAGTGACAACAGGTTTCAGCTGACCCCTCTCAGCCTCAAAATCTGCACTGATTTTGCTCAGACTGAAGGTTTGGGCTGCTCTTCCCCACTCCCAGTGCTTTCCATTTTAAGACGGAGATGATGAACTATCCCAAAAGCAAAATGAACTATCCCAAAGTTCATTTTTATCCCTCAAAAACCACTCAGCACCCAACACCGGGCACCACAGAAGAACCAGCATGGACCCTTACCCTGCTCTTCCACGGCATCCCTGGGCACCCCAGCTGAGCCTTCCCTGTCTCTTCCCACTCACCACCTACACAGAAACACGAGATTTCATTTTCCCTTGTGCTCTTCAACATCTCAGCACCTCAGGCTGCTTCACCTTCACAGGGACACACAGAACCCAGAGCTGCTCCGTGCTTGGCCCCAGGCCTCCCACATCCCTAGGGACACATCACCCACCCCAAACTGCTGAAAACACCCCCCTGCACAGCGAGGACCCTCCTGGGGGCACCCGATGTGACGAGGGGACATCTGGGGGAGTTTCTGCTCCCTGATGAGCAGTTGTGTGGGAGCTGCAGGTTTCCAGCAGCATCAGCAGGGACAGGGGACAGGGGACAGTGGCACTGCAGGAGGACACGGCGGGAAACACGAGCCTGCTGCATGCACAGCTGCCCTTGCAGCAGCCTCTCCTGACACTGCACGGCTCCAGCAGCAGCTCTGCAGGATGAGCTTCCCAACAGCCATTCCAGAAAACTGCCTGGGAAGGAGCCTGCACCAGCCCCACACGGAGATGGGGGCACAGGGAAAGGGGATTTGGCTGGGGCAGGGCTTTGCTAGGTTTAAAACTTTCAGCCTCTCCCCGGGGAGCTGCTGGGTGCAGCTGGAGGTGTCTGGATGGAGCAGAGGGGAAGAAGTAAAAGCAGATAAAATCGGCTGTGTGATCTGATGTTCCCTCCACCCGCACTGATCCCTTCTGCTTCCCAAGGCAGCGATTCAGGGAGCCCCCTGCGCTCACAGAAACCCTTCTCCAACCCTTCATGTGTCCCAGGGATCTGCCCCACCCAGCATTCCCAAGGAGGCACCAGCAGGAGCACGGGAAGGGCAGAGCAGGATGTATCTGCGGCTCATCTGGGCGATGCTGAGCGCCCAGAGCCGAGCACAGGACAGCAGGACTGGCCAGCTCCGTGTGACACTGCCCTGGCAGGAAGGGACAGCTCCGTGTGGCACTGCCAGCTCCGTGTGGCACTGCCCTGGCAGGGAGGGACAGCTCCGTGTGGCACTGCCAGCTCCGTGTGACACTGCCAGCTCCGTGTGGCACTGCCCTGGCAGGGAGGGACAGCTCCCCGAGCTCTGCCAGCTCCCTGTGGCACTGCCCTGGCAGTGGGGAACAGCTCCCCGAGCTCTGCCCTCACACCAGGGCCAGGCACTTGGGAAGCCCAGGGCTCCAAGGCTGATAATACTTAATGAAGTTAAAACTCGAATACATAAAATAACTTCCACGGGAATCCTCCTCCCCCAGCTCGATCCCCAGGGGATCCTCCCTGCAGCACAGCCAGGGCCAGTCCCTCCACCACAACCACACGAGAAGAAATTTTGGAAGAGTAAAGGAGTGGCAACCACCCCCTGCACCTCTCCTGGGCCAGGCTCTCCTCCCCCATCAGCAGCACTGCAAGCTGGCTCCTCCAGCCAGGCTGATCTGGGATTCTTCATACAATTCCTGCATGGTCTGGGTAGGGATGGACTTTAAACATCATCCAGCTCCACCCCCTGCCATGGGCAGGGACACCTCCCACTGTCCCAGGCTGTTCCCAGCCCCATCCAGCCTGGCCTTGGACACTGCCAGGGATCCAGGGGCAGCCACAGCTTCTCTGGGCACCCTGTGCCAGGGCCTGCCCACCCTCCCAGGGAACAATTCCTTCCCAATATCCCATCCATCCCTGCCCTCTGGCAGTGGGAAGCCATTCCCTGTGTCCTGTCCCTCCTTCCCTCGTCCCCAGTCCCTCTGCAGCTCTCCTGGAGCCCCTTTAGGCCCTGGCAGGGGCTCTGAGGTGTCCCCAGAGCCCCTTTCCCCCACCTCAAGGACAGATAGTCTTCCATCACAATATCCAGCCTCTCCATAGCGTGCAAGGTTAGCAAATGCTCCTCCCCAGCTCAGCCTGGGCTCTCCTGCAGCCCAGATAATTGCCTCATCTGTAGCTTTCATCTCCTCCCTGGGCTGGGGAGATGAAGTCAAATTCCACCTCCCCAGTTCCGGCCGCCTTGTGCCGCCCTCGCCAGCCCGTAAATCCCTCCCACCCTCACCCTGGGGCTGGCAGCTCTGAGGAGATCAGGCCCCAGCACCCGTGGCCGTGGCCCCTCTCATCTGTCACACAGCTTGCTCTGAAACACCAGCAGCCTTTAACCTGCTTTTACTTATTTATTTCAGCAGGGAAGGAGGAGGGAAACGTCCCCGGCCAGCCTGTGTCAGCAGCGAGGAGCATGAAATATCCGGCAGGAGCAGCTTTAGACCCAGAGCTCTGCCCTGTCCTTCTCCTGCCCCCTGAGGATGAGGCAGGGTGGGACAGGGAGGCACGGCTGGCTCCAGGGACAGCAAGGCAGCTCGGAGCAGCAGGAATTCTGTCCCAAGGGATCTCTTGGCCGGCCTGAAGCCTCTCACCCCTCCAAGCTGCTGTTTCAATCCTCAGGCTACAAGGCAGCAGAACCAGCTCTCAGCTACAGCTCCCCACTGCCCTCAGACTCTGCACCCTCCAGCCCGGCACCAGGCACCACATCCTCCCCAAAAAATGGTCATGGCCACAAAAATATTCAGCCAAACTTCCTCCCGCACCCGCACACCACATCTCCCATCCGTGCCCAGGTAAGACAAGGCTTGCTTTCCACACAGCCAGCTATTCCCAGCCTGCTCCACGTCAGGTGTCTCCATCCCATCTGTTAATCCTGACATCCCAACCTGCCAGTTCTGCAGTACTCCGACACCACATGCTCTCAGGCTGGAATAAATAAGCTGAGCCTAACTTCTGTTCCTTAGTGAGATTAACCCCTGATAACCAGAACTTGTGGTGATCACCAGTGACAACAAAAAAATCAATAATTAAACTCAGTATAAACCTCCAAACACAGAATCCCAGAATCATTTAGGGTGGAAAAGGCCTCTAAGATTGAGTCCATCCACCCCTGGGCAGCCTGTATTGATATCTGCAGGAATTGATATCTGCAGGAATCTGTAGGTGTTGGTATCTGCAGGTATCAATATCTGCAGGTATTGATATCTGCAGGTATTGACAGCTACAGGTATTGACATCTGCAAGTATTGATATCTGCAGGTATTGACATCTGCAGGTATTGATATCTACAGGTATTGATATCTGCAGGTATTGACATCTGCAGGTATTGATATCTGCAGGTATTGGCATCTACAGGAATTGATATCTACAGCTATTGATATCGGCAGGTATTGATATCTACAGCTATTGATATCTACAGGTATTGATATCTGCAGGTATTGACATCTGCAGCCCAGCCCTGGTGTCCCAGGGGGCCACAGCCACCTCCTCTCTTACTCCAGTGGATTGGAGAGACTCTGCTCTGGCTCCTCCTGGCCCCAAGGGACCTCCTTTTCCCTGGAACAGATCCAGAAAGACACCAGTATTTGTGCTGGCAAAGATTTTAAGAGCCTCAGGCACAAGAAACAACCCGAGCTCGGAGCCAGCACTGCACCAGGGCTCCTCGGGGCAGGGGCTGTCACTGCCAGGACACAGCTTTCAGTCCAGCCTCAAAGACCCTCAAAGCTGACAAAATTCAAGCCAATCCTCAAGGCTCCCTCCACGGACACCCCCCAGTGAGAAGAGGAGCACCCAGGACGGGTGAGGGTGGGAAGGAGCACGGGAGGGGCTGCACCAGGTGACCTCCATGGCATTTCCAGCAGGAGCCACGTGTTGGCCGAGCTCCAAGTGCCAAATCCCCTTCTAAACTCTATTACCCCCATGTAAGCAGTTTCCTTTGCTCCAAAGCTTGCGGCCCCAGCTGGAAATGGCATTTAACGAGGAGCTGCTGGTGCCTGCTCCTATTTCACTTCCAAAGGGGCTCTGGCTTCCCAGGGACCTGCTCTCCAGGAGGAGCCAAGGCTCTCTCCCAGCCTCCCCCCTCTCTCCTGGGCACCACAAGGAGGTTGAGGGCATGGAAAAGTGACTCCATGTCTCAGGCATCAGCTGGGGAGTCAGGAAAAGGCAGGGAGAGGAGAGGAGAGGCAGAGGGGCGATGGCTGTTCTCGTCAGCCCCCAGCATTTTAAGATCGCCCCAAAAATGCCATTTTTCTGCTTCATCTGGGAGAAGCACTTGAAAAATCCCTTCTGTCCCCACACAGCCCAGCTTCACACACATCCCAGCCCTGCCAAGCCCCTCCAAACCCCACAAAAACAACGAGAGGCCTGGCAAAGGCAGCAGGGGAAAGGCTTTCAGGACATGCCCCCAAACCCGGCACACATCGAGGCAGGACATCACACACTTCCCCTCCCAGCAGGCTGGCAAACGGCTGCCGGGATCTCAGGGAGCTTTTTCATCTTTAAAAGGCATAAAAGGGAACAAAAGGCAGAAATCCGTGCGCAGCACACCCAGATCTAAGGGGGCTAATGGGAACTCCAGCTCCTGGGCTCGCAAACGGGCTCAGCATTGCTGAAATCCCCCTGTAATTTGTTATCCCGGTGTTTTGGGAGCAGCTGGATTCACGTGCAGCCTCTGGCGCCTGTGAGTGCCCCACGAAAGAGCTCCAGATGCTGTGGGAGGGAGGCAGGGAATTCCAGGGGGATGGTCTGTGGCACAGGCTGGGGGAATGAGTGCATGAGCACCCCCCAGCACCCATCCCTGAGGGCAGAAACCCCCGTGGCCAGGGCTGGGTGACACCATGGGGACAATTCCAGCACAGGAAGGAGCTGGAGCTGCTGGAGAGAGTCCAGAGGAGCCACGGAGCTGCTCCCAGGGCTGGAGCCTCTCTGCTCTGGAGCCAGGCTGGGAGAGCTGGGGGTGCTCACCTGGAGAGGAGAAGGATCCAGGGAGAGCCCAGAGCCCCGTCCAGGGCCTGAAGGGGCTCCAGGAGAGCTGGAGAGGGACTGGGGACAAGGGCTGGAGGGACAGGACACAGGGAAGGGCTTCCCACTGCCAGAGGGCAGGGATGGATGGGATATTGGGAAGGAATTGTTCCCTGGGAGAGGGGGGAGGCCCTGGCACAGGGGGCCCAGAGCAGCTGTGGTGCCCCTGGATCCCTGGCAGTGCCCAAGGCCCGGCTGGACGGGGGTGGGAGCAGCCTGGGACAGTGGAAGGTGTCCCTGCCAGAGGTGGAACAAGGTGAGTTTTATGCTCCTTCCAACCCAAACCTGTGATAAATACAAAACCTGCCCAGTCCAGTAACTGCAGCATCTTTGGAGATCTGCAGCATTTCTATGCTGAGTGGATTTCAATTAAAGCCATCACAAAGACACCAGGCCTCTCTTCCCATCGAAATCACAGCAGCAGATCAGAAGGAGCAGAAAAATTATTTTTAAACTCTCTGCCTCAGATGGTGGAGAGCCCCATCCTCTTCCACTGAGGGGAAAAACAAATTAATTGATACAGGTCAAACCAGAGCAAGACTCTCAATTATTCCCCAGTAATTTCCTCCATAAAAATTTAAACACACATAAAACCAACTCGGTAAGCTTTAGCCTCAAGATTTGCAACACAGGAAACTCATCTTCTAGAGAAAGAAATTTAAGAGTCAGCTCCCAATAACATCCAGATGTCCAGACAGGTCTCATTTATACAAAAAATCATTCAGGGCACACATAAAAAAGAGCTGCCAGCACACACACGTGCAAATTCCCAGCTTGTGTGTGAACTTGAGGAAACTAAAATCTCTTTATAATATTTTACAGCATCTTCCCTCTACACACAGAATATCCCTTACAAAAGCACTGGTGTGCAGCCTAAATAACACCAGATTCCCATTCAACACCCTGGGAGGATGAGAAATCTGATTTTCATTCTCATTCTAAACACTGGGAATGGAAGAAAGCTGAGCAAACTCCTTTTGGAAAATACTTTCTCAAAGGAAAATGCGTGTGGAGTGAAACCAAAAGTGCTGGTTAATTTGAGCTGAATACAGTAAATGGCCTCAGCCAGGAAAAATGAGAAGCTGAAGGAGTAATCAAACATTTCCTTTCGGTGTTTGCTCAATTAGGTGGTGCAAAATGGTGCTTTAACTTGGCTAATTCTCCATGAGTCAGCACAAATGAGCTTTTAAATTTATATATAAAGCCAGAAAAATGGAGCAACAGCTGATTTTCACACCTCGTGAGAAAAAATAATGAGAGAAGTACCCAGGTCTATGGAACATGCTGAGCTGATTTTCCTCAGGTTGTCCAGCAGAAGTGGAAAATATCAGTCCAAACTCTAAAAATCAGGATCAGAGAGATGCCTGGAAGCCCCTGGAGCGCTCAGTCCAGCCCTGGACCCTCCCTTGGATGGAAATCCTGGACTGGGAGCTGCCTTCCCTCGGGTGGCAGGGCCTCCCCAGGGCCACAGCCCCGGCAGCTGGCTGCAGAGTCCCTCGCAGTGTCCCCAGGGCCACAGCCCCAGGAGCTGGCTGCAGAGTCCCTCGCAGTGTCCCCAGGGCTCTGCCCAGAGCTGGCTGCAGAGTCCCTCGCAGTGTCCCCAGGGCTCTGCCCAGAGCTGCCAGCACAGCTCCCACCTCTGCCACAGCCCGGGCTGCCCCACGCAGGCAGCGCATCCGTGCTCGGGGCTCTGCTCTCCCCAGGCACGGGCAGAGCTGGAGCGGCTCAGAGAAGTGGAAAAGCTGTTCCAGGAGCTCCCGGCCACCTCTCAGCTCTCCCTTTCTGCTTGTTCTCCCTGGAGCTGGCTCCTCTCAGCTGCTCCGTCCATAGGAGCGAGCGGTCTGGGTGTTCAGAGCAAGCCTTCAGCTGGCTCGGGTGATGCTCTGGAGCTCCTTTTCCCGGAGGAATGCATCCCTAAGAAGCTCCCAGCTGAGGTACTTGAGAGGTACAGACTTCCCAAACCACCTAATACAGACCCCCTTTCTAATGTGTACCCCCCTTTTCTTTATCCTTGTGTCTCTGTTCTTTTTCTCTAAATCCAGGGATTTAGCACAGTCTTCAGTGAGTAACAGTCTGTGTCAATTGGTGGAATTCCCCTGGAATTTCTGGTTCCTTCCATTGCTTCCTTCACCTCTGAGTATCTGGCTTTGTCCATCAGCAGGCCCCCAGTTGGTTTGTGAGGACAGCCCAGTCTGCTGGGTTTGCTGACCCTCAGGTCAGATATTTTGGGTTGGGGTGACAGGGGCTAAATCCAGATCCACACCAGAGAAGGGCCAAGCACTGATGCCCTCCCTGTTTTCCCAGGATCTCCAGGCTGGCACTCTGGCTCAGGAGGCCACAATTCCCAGCCCGGGGAGCACATCTGGGCTCCCTGCTGCCAAAATGGGCTCCTTATCCTCAGACAGGAGCAGGGAGAAGTGGTTCTGCTCCTGGAAGTGCTTCGGTGGGTGCAGATGGAAAGGAATGAGACTGGGGTGTCCTCACAAACCAACTGGGGGCCTGCTGATGGACAAAGCCAGATACTCAGAGGTGAAGGAAGCAATGGAAGGAACCAGAAATTCCAGAGGAATTCCACCAATTGATACAGACTGTTACTCACTGAAGGTCGTGCTAAATCCCTGGATTTAGAGAAAAAGAACAGAGACACAAGTAAAAAGAAAAGGGGGGTACACATTAGAAAGGGGGTCTGTATTAGGTGGTTTGGGAAGTCTGTACCTCTCAAGTACTTCAGCCAATGAGGAAAGAGAGAGGGAAATGCGGCCGGGAAATTGGGATAAAAAGGAGGCTGCGTCCTCTAACAATTTGAGAGACCCCAGGGGAAATGCCCCGTGGCCTCTCTTGTTATTTGAATAAAGTTACAGGGCTCCTCTGTCTCCTTTTTGGACATAAACCCCTGGTGTCTGTGGGTTAATTTCCTGACAAGATGAACTGTGCTGGGTGGGCAGGAGGCCAAGGGCAGCCCGGGGGGATCCTGCCCATTCCCTGCCCCAGCAGCTCCTCACATCCACTGGAGAGGAGGGGAGCTGCTCCCCCAGAAGGGATTGAAAGCTCCCAGCAGCTGATGAGCGGATCCTCTTTAAAAATGCAGCACTGCCCTAAAATCCAGCCGAGCTCAGCTCTGAAGTTTGCTCTCCTGACTCCAAAAGCTCTGAGCACAAGCTGCAGGGAGCTCCTGGGTGAGTTGCACCCCTTCCCCTGGAGCTGTTCCCTCTGACATCAATCCCCTCAAACCATCAGGGGGTTATCAAAGCAGTTACAGCCTCACCCCCTGCAGCAGGACACCCCCACTCCTGCCTGGTTAAACACCAAACCAGGGCAGGAAGAGGCTTAAAACAGGACAAGATGTTCTTATCTTGTTCCTCCAAGAAAAATCCCTCAGCTCTCCATTCTGGCCACCCAAACCAGGAATGAATCTCCCAGCCTGGGGAAAGGTTGTTCTGCTCCATCATTCATTTTCTGTCTGGGTTGGTATCTGTAAGATGTTTTTAGGGGTTCCCATGTCCCTGTGAGTAACAGCATTCCTGGTGTCACCCGCACATGACATTTGGGACAGGGTGAAGGATGTCCCACAGCCCCTGCTCACCCTGCAGCTCCCAGAGCCAAAACCAGGATCACGTTTCCCTGGTTTGTTCAGTTGTGGAGTTCAGGAATCTCCAGAGACAGGGCAATGAAACACCTCCTCTCTGCCCAGTGACAATGGGAAAAGTGATCCCAAAAATCCCATTAAAATCCTCCAGCAGCCTCTGCTGCAGCCACCAAGTGGGACCAGCCCTGGGATTTACCACGACATTAAAAAAAATTGCAGTGGCTGCTCTAAAAGCAGGAGAATTTAAAAGAAGGTGGCACAAAACGCACCAGGAGCAGAAGGAAAACCAGAAGGGAACCAGCTGGTTCTTGGTTTTACCCCACGGGGATAATGGGGTCACCCTGGAGACAGTCAGAATGTGCTGCAGCACACAAAAGTAACACTCCAACAGCTTCCCAGTTGCAGACTGGGGCCTGAACACCTGCACTGGGATCCCTGTTATCCCAGGGGAATGACATTAGCACAGCTGTGATGCACCTCCCTCCTCAGGTGATGGATATCCACCCTGGGAGCGCTGCTTTGGGACTGCGGTGTCCTGGGAAAGGCACAGCTCTCCTGCCTCTTGGAAGTTCTGATCGTGCTGCTCTTGGCATTCCAGGTCCCCCTGGCGCATCCAGAATTCCCCACTGAACGTTTCACACCCCCTCAGTGCCTGCACAGGAGCTCAGGTCTCTGCTAAGGCCACAGTTAAACCATCAAACTCCCGTGGTTTTCATGTTGTGGAACAACTCCTGCATTCCTGATGGCAACGGGTAGGAGCAGCAGGGCTGCTGGGAGAGGGAATGTTTCCTGCGAGGCCCTCTGGGAAAACAGAGCAGCTTTCAGGAATTCGTTTGCCATTTGGTGATCACTTTAAGGTAAAAGAGAAAAAAATTTTTAAAAAAATAAAGATCATGTGCGTTTTCTCACAGTTGTATCATTTGTTCTACCCCTCCCAAAACAGCTGCTCCCCCCACACTGCTTAAACAGCCCCCACTGCTCAGCTCCAGCCTCGGAAATTCCTGCTTTCAGCTCACGGGGTTGCCAGGCTCGGGTTTTATATTTCAGGCAAAACAGGATCGAAATGAGGATTTTATCCTTAATCAAAACAGGATTATTAAGGATCAAACAAGAATCCCTCAAAGCTCATCCCCTTTCCAGATCGCTTTGCATGCCATCACCACCTCGAGAGACGCTCCCCCAGCACTCCACGGAGGCAGAGAGCACTGGGGACTGATTCCATCGAACCCCCAGGATGGAGAAGCCCTCTAAGATCAAGTCCTGTTGCCACAGCTCTGCCAAGGCCACCACTGACCCATGTCCCCAAGTGCCACATCCACTCATTTTTAAATCCCTCCAGCGATGGAGCAGCTGGAGGAGCCTTCCCANTCCCCAAGTGCCACATCCCCACGTTATTAAAATCCCTCCAGCGATGGGGATGCCCAGCCCTGGGCAGCTGGAGGAGCCTTCCCGGGAAGCATTTCCCTGATTTCCAACCCCAACTCCCCTGGTGCAGCCTGAGGCCCTTTCCTCCCATCCTGTCTCTCATCACCCGGGAGAAGAGGCTGATCCCCACCTGGCTCAGGGGTTTGGAGAGACACCCCATAGATTCCTTGGGTGCACAGGGGCTTTGCTCCCTGAGGAAGCAGCTGGGGTTGGGATGGCTCGGAGGGGAGGGGACAGCCTGCCTGGCCTGTGGGGCTCCAGCCCACCCAGGACATCCCCCAGCCTCTCGGGGGGGACAGAGGCAGGGAGGCAGCGCTGTCACCCCAGGCTGGGCAGCTCCTGCCGGCATTTCCCAGCCTGGCTGCCAGCGGGGCACAGGCACAGCTGGGCTCCCGGGGGCTGTAACCGGGCCCGGGTGTTCCCACAGCCCGGCCGGCAGCAAAAACCCTCCTGGGGTTTGGGATCAAAGACAGGAAGGGAGTTCAGCAAGCACAGGAGCTCCACTGACCAACTGCTTCCGTGTGCAAGGAGCCGGAGCTGGCTCGCACTGAACCCTCTGCCCCCGAGAGCAGCTGCATCCCCGGGCACAGGGAGGATGGAGGGAGCTCTGCCGCTCCCCAAAAGCCTCCTGCTCCCCTCTCCTCACCTTCCCATCACCGCAGCGGGCAGCAGCAGCCTGCAAACCTCCAACCACACGGAGCATGGAGTCCAGGGATGGGTTGGGTTGGGTTGGAAGAGAACTTAAAGCTCATCCAGTGCCACCCCTGCCATGGGCAGGGACACCTTCCACTGTCCCAGGCTGCTCCCAGCCCCAGTGTCCAGCCTGGCCTTGGGCACTGCCAGGGATCCAGGGGCAGCCACAGCTTCTCTGGGCACCCTGTACCAGGGCCTGCCCACCCTCAGAGCCAGGAATTCCTTCCCAAAATCCCATCTATCCTGGCCCCTGTCAGTTTGAAGCCATTCCCTGTGTCCTGTCCCTCCATCCCTTGTCCTCAGTCCCTCTCCAGCTCTCCTGGAGCCCCTTTAGTCCCTGGAAAAACATTACAATGAGCCACACCAGGAAATTCATTCCCAAGGTTGCCCAGAGCAGAAGAAAGGAACATATTGATTGGAAGTGGCTGCAGATTTTCTGGAAGAACGGTTTTCTGACAGAAAATGACAATTTGATCATATCAAAACTTCCTGCTGGAAGGGGTCAAACTTAGCAAAAGCTCATTTAGGAAAACAGTCACAATCTGTCTGATTGGGTTAAACACACTTGTTCTTATTTTGACAACATGTTTATTTTCATTTTATCAAGATTCACGCCAGAAATAAACTCTAAAAACAAAATTAAAATATTTTTATCCCCACCTAAACAAGCCCTTCTCCTTGGAAAATTCTCACTTCAGCTTCCCAAAGAGGGATTCTGATGCTGCAAAATATTTTTGGCATGGTGGAAACTCCAGGTTCTGCCCTGACTTTGAACCCGTGTGAGTACTTTTTGCCCAAGAAGGTTGATAGGATGAATAAATTATATAGAATATTTGGAATATTTGTAATAATTGTTTTGATTTTTAAACTGACATCACCTGTAATCACACCTCTTAACGAGAATGGCAGAGGCTGAGGGGAGCTGTGGTGTGCTTTTGTGGAAATATTAATTCTTTTGGTAGTTTGGGTTTTTTTTTCTTTGTTGGGTGGGGTTTTTTAAGTTATGGCTACAAATCAAGGTCCTGGTCCAGGAGACTGGACAAAATCCCTCCATCCCAGCTGGGCTGCAGAGTGTGACCTGTCCCCATGGAGGGGTGGCAGTCACATCCCTGATTTTTCCAGGCTGGAACCCCCCAGTGGGAGCACTGGGGGCTCGTTCTTCCCAATCCTGCCAAAACAGAGCAAAAACCTGCAGTGTGGATAGCAACCAAAATCAGGCCAAAAATCTGAGCACCAGAGCCACAGCAGTGTTTATGTTCTAACTCCTCCTGATTTGAAAGTATCCAGGAACCAAACCTTTCATGGATACAGGCTGCAGATATTATTTCTCTGTTCTTTTCCCTGGCTTTCACTCCGTTTCTCCTCTCCCCTGTCATCACACACTTGATTTCATTCACCAGCGCCTTCGCCTTGTTCCCTCTGGTACTCCAAAGGCATTTCATTTCATTTCCATTTTTTCAGACATTAAAAGCATTTCTTTTGAATTCTGGTGCCTTCAGCACGTGAAACGAGCCTCAGCTGCACTGAAAAAACCCCAGCCTGATCTCGTTACACGCCTGTTCTTCATTGGGAATTAAGAGAAAGGGGGAAGCAGCTGCCTCTCAAATCCCCCCCTGCATTAGCCACGCTCCAAGTTCAAAAGCTGAGTGCAGAGGACACAGCTCCAGGTGCAAACCCTGCTGCTCCCGCTGCCTCCCTGCTGCTTCCCGGGATCCAGAGCTGGACAGGAGTGCTGCAGCCTGCGCTGGATTTTAGCTAGCACCGTGTTTTTAACAGTGTGCTGTGACTGACACAAAATCATGGAATCACGGAATGTCCTGGCCTGGAAGGGACCCACAGGATCATTCAGTGCAGCTCCAGCCCTGCACAGACACCCCAACATCCCACCCTGTGCATCCCTGGCAGCGCTGTCCCAACGCTCCTGGAGCTCTGGCAGCCTCGGGGCCGTGCCCATTCCCTGGGGAGCCTGGGCAGTGCCCAGCACCCTCTGGGGGAAGAACCTTGCCCTGATCTCCAGCCTGAGCCTGCCCTGCCCAGCTGCAGCCGTTCCCTGGCTCCTGTCCCTGTCCCAGAGCAGAGATGGGAGCTGCCCCTCGGGAGGAGCTGCAGCCCCCGGGGAGCTCTGCCCTCAGTCTGCTGCAGCTGAACAATCCCAGTGCCCTCAGTCTGCTGCAGCTGAACAATCCCAGTGCCCTCAGTCTGCTGCAGCTGAACAATCCCAGTGCCCTCAGTCTGCTGCAGCTGAACAATCCCAGTGCCCTCAGTCTGCTGCAGCTGAACAATCCCAGTGCCCTCAGTCTGCTGCAGCTGAACAATCCCAGTGCCCTCAGTCTGCTGCAGCTGAACAATCCCAGTGCCCTCAGTCTGCTGCAGCTGAACAATCCCAGTGCCCTCAGTCTGCTGCAGCTGAACAATCCCAGTGCCCTCAGTCTGCTGCAGCTGAACAATCCCAGTGCCCTCAGTCTGCTGCAGCTGAACAATCCCAGTGCCCTCAGTCTGCTGCAGCTGAACAATCCCAGTGCCCTCAGTCTGCTGCAGCTGAACAATCCCAGTGCCCTCAGTCTGCTGCAGCTGAACAATCCCAGTGCCCTCAGTCTGCTGCAGCTGAACAATCCCAGTGCCCTCAGTCTGCTGCAGCTGAACAATCCCAGTGCCCTCAGTCTGCTGCAGCTGAACAATCCCAGTGCCCTCAGTCTGCTGCAGCTGAACAATCCCAGTGCCCTCAGCTGCTCCAGCTGAACAATCCCAGTGCCCTCAGCTGCTCCTCATGGGCCCCTCCAGGCCCTTCCCCATCTTCTTAACTCTCCTCTGGATGCTCTCTAGCAGCTTCAGATGTTTTTCTTATAAAGGTGGAGCCAGGGGCCTCTGGAGCAGAGGGGACTCTGTGCACCCACACCTTGACCAGGTGAAGCAGAGCCACCACCTCATCTCCTCAGAACAGACACCCGTTCTTGCAGATTTCTCTGGGACAAAGTAGGAAATTCCTGTACTGGTTGGAGGCATTTCCCACCTCAGGGATGTGGATCCTAATGCAGCTGAGCTCAAACTGACGTGGAGACAGAACTAAGCCAAGCTGCTCCACCTCGCCTGCAGTGAGCCAGGAGCCAGCTTTGGATCTGGGTTTGGGTGACCTGATTTTACCTTCTCCCATTCCCTGGGAGGGCGGGGAGGCCCTGGCACAGGGGGCCCAGAGCAGCTGTGGCTGCCCCTGGATCCCTGGCAGTGCCCAGGGCCAGGCTGGACGGGGCTTGGAGCAGCCTGGGACAGTGGAAGGTGTTCCTGCCCATGGCAGGGGTGGGATGGGATGAGCTTTAAGGTCCCTCCCAACCTCCACCAGGATGATCCTGGTGGGTCCCTTCCAGCTCAGGAGGTTCTGTGATTCTGTGCCCCAAACACCACAAGCAGTTCGTGCTCTGGGCAGTGGCAGCTGCCCCAGTCTGAACCACTGAGCCCTCCTGGCTCTTCCCAGTGCTGAGCGGGAATTCACAGCGGCAGGAGCAGGGCGTGAGTAAGACCCGGCTTAGCAGGGCTGCAGGGAAGCAGGCAGCTCCTCTGTGACCCACACAACAAACCAGGCAGCTTTTCCCGTGGGGATTGCTCAGCACTGGCACTCCCCTCGTGTGTGCAGTCACACACAGGAGCTGCACAGCCCCTCTGGCACTTGCTTACCCCTGCAGCTTTACTGGTTCTTTGGGATTTAGGGCCTATTTTAGCCTTTATCCTAAAGTGGAAAAGCACCCGACCAAAAGAAAACAACCCCCAAAATCATTAGACTGAGAACTACCAGCAGTGATTAACAGAGAAGAACAACAAACGAGCTCCCAAAACACACGAGCTGGGAACAATCACGGGGAGCTCTTTGAAAGGAAAGCTTTTCATCAGGCTCAGCGTGGCACCGAGCCATTCCTCTGATCCATCCTTCCCCAGCTCTGCCACACCAAACACCCCAGTGCAAGGGCTGTTTTCACAACCAACCAACCAACCAACTCTCGTGGTTAGAGGTAAAGCAGGAGAATCCACGGCTGAAACGGGCTGGGTGGAGAGCAGCAGGGGCTGCCAAGGCCGCAGGGGCAGCGCCAGGTGCCCCCAGGTGCCCCCAGGTGCCCCCAGGTGCCCATCCCAGCACAAGGCTGGGGTTCCACCAAAGCTCCCCCAGCACTCGGCATCCCAGGATCAGCTCCTCTCCCCCAGGCAGGCGAACCTGCAGAGACATGAATCGCCTTGTCCAGGGTCATGGAAAAACCGACTGGAAACCTGGCAGAAGGAGCCCACTCGGCCCCTTTCCGCGTTTTTCCCACTGCATCGCGGTGCCACATCGCTCGTGTCCCCCGGGAGGGATTTGGGACAGGAGCTCCGCTCTGTGAAACCCCTAAACCTGTGCTCAGAGCTGAGCTTGGGCTCAAGGGTTTAACAGGGAGTTCTCAAGGTCTCGTCCACGAGCCACAGCTCCCAGAACGGCCCGGAGATGGAGGATGGTGCTGGCAGTGGCCACTGGGCAGCCTGTGAGGCCTCCTGCTCGCAGCTCCTGCTCGCAGCTCCAATGTCCCCGCTCTCCCTGGGTGAATCCCTGGGCTCCCCCCGAGCCCCCAAAGCCGGCCAAGCCCCATTTCCCCCGGGCTTGGTCCCGCACCCATCTCCCAGCTCCTTCTGCTGCTCCTGAGTTCGTGTTACATCCTCGCAGCCCCCGGTCCTCCTCCTCCTCCTCCTCCTCCTCCTCCGCGATGTCCCGCTGCCCCCAAAGCACACCGCCCACCCCACACAGCTTCACCGGCCCCACAAATCCCCCTCTGCTTCCAGGGGGAATGAAAGCACGCCGAGCTCAAAGGCAAAGAGATTTTCCTGGGAGCGTTTGCCTCCCGAGTGGGCTGCAGCTGTCTCCTGTGGGAAGCGGCCCTAAAGGAAGCCACGGGTTCCTATTATTGAGGAGCCTAAAGACAGCACACGGCTTCCCCCGGCTCCACAGGCTCCACCAGCGCCCGCCTCGACTGGGGAATGATTCATCTCCATCTCCCGAGGATTTTTCTGGTAACTGCTGCAGATCCACCTTGGGATGACAGAGCAAAACTAGCAGCAAACCAATCTCGTCGCTTCTATTTTTTCCCCCCACTGAAAAAGCCATGATTTCAGGACTGAGGTATCAGAATCACAGCTAAGGACGAGCTGGCTCCTTACGCAGAGATTTTTTTTTTTTTTTTTAAAACCTGTTTTCAGCTGACAACGTTAAAGCTGCCACCCATAGATTTATTGGGGGAATTTATGAGCCAGCGAGGAAAGCCACCAAAAAAGGAGGAAGCAGAATCCATTCCAAATCTGGGGACAAGGAACATGTTTCAGTGGGATTGAAAGGTGTTAAAGTCAGTAAGCCAGAGAGAACGCAGCACGAAATAAATACAGATACCCTCTAATCCCTAAATACTCTGTCTGGAGGACACAGAGAACTGTGCTGCAAACTCGAAGCAATAACTCCTAAAGGGCAGCCAGACCCGCTTCCCAGACAGATAAGGAATAAGGATGAAAGCAAGGAAGCAGCCAGGACGAGTTAAACAAACCCAAAACCACGTGCCATGGCATTTATAAGGGGGAAGAATCAGAATGGTTTTCCTTGACTGGGACTTTATTTCCAGTTGGCCCAAGTGAGGGAGGCTGCTCTGCCAGCCCCTGGGGATTGCTGGTTCCCACCACGCTCCAGTGTCCAACATTCCCACACCTGCAGAGCTTCCCTGCCCTAAAAACGCCCACGCCAGCGTCTGTGGTGCTTTTCTGCGCCCCCTCCCATGGCAGGAATGATGAACACATGGAACATCTCATGGCAGATGTGAAGCAAAGGCCGGGGGTTGTCACCACCTCTGCCCAAACCTGTCCCCAACAGGGACATCCCCCTGTGGTGGTGACAAGGGACACCCTCGCTCCTGTCCTCCACAGCCACCTCAGGGGCAAAGCTCTGCCTCCAACAAACCTTGGCAGATCCGTGACAAAGAGAAAAGAGAGGAGTGATGGCATCCCAGCCTGGTTTGGGGTGGAAGGGACCTTGAAGCTCATCTCATTCACCCCTGCCATGGGCTGGGACACCTTCCACCATCCCAGGGTGCTCAGAACTCCATCAGCCCGGCCTTCAGCACTTCCAAGGATCGGCAGGAACAAGGCTCCAAAATTGGCTTTAAGTTCAAGAGGCACATTTGCAGTTCATCAGATTTTTATATGTGTGTGTGCATATCTATATATGTATATAAATATATATATATATATCACAGACACGCCGTTTTTTACATTTTTTTATTCAGCTCCTGGGCAAAGCAGGCAGTTTATTATTTTTATTTCTCTCCCCAGCACATGCAGGAAGCTCAGCAAGAACCGAGCTGCACACAGGCAGCGCTTCGTCTGCAAAGGCCTCCCCCTCCCTCAAATCCTTTTAGAAATCCCTAAAAGGGAATCATTTACTAAAGAAAACAAAAATTTGAGGTCACAGCAAGAGAGCCGTGATTGTCAGGAAGCGGAGGGGCAGATTCTGCTGGGGAAATACAGGGGCTGAGCAGCCAGGAGCTGAGCCCCCAGCTCGCGTTATCAGGGACAGCAGGACTCGGATAATCCAAACCATTTTCCTGGTCCATGAGGACACAGCACTGATGGGAAAAGCTGGCAGGAGGCAGAGCCGGGGCCAAGTGAGAAATAAGAACCAGAACACCTGGCTGCAGAAATGGTCTAAAACATCCCCAAATAATTAGCTCCTCAGCATTATCCCTTTCAGCAGGAATGGCTGGAAATGAATTGGTATTTAACCAGCGACTTGGAGGCTTTAACACAGCAATATTTTCAAGCTGGGAAGAGGGAAGGGGGGGTGTTGCTCTAAATTTCTGCCAAGTTCTCAGAGGCTGGGTTAACAGAGCAGTAAAAATAAAATAAATTAGAAAATATTTAAAAAATAGGTTGAACTTGGAACATCCAAGCAAGAGAATTTATGGGAACTTATTTAAGGCTCAGCTCAGTTTGGGTTCCAGCAATGGGCAGTGCAGGGGGGTTATTGCTGCTGGCAGGACCCTGTGGCGACAAACAGCCCACGAGGTCACAGCAGGGCTGGAGATGGGGACAGGGGGTCAGTGCCAGGCGAAGGCCGTGGCAGAGCCTGGGCCAGGCTCACTCAGCCCTTGGGGGCAGAGGCACCAAACCCCACACCCAAAGGGACCGTGACAGTGGGGGACAGCACAGACCAGCAGAGCACAGCCCTCCCTGCCCACGGTGCTGCTCCTGTGGGGTTTGCACCTGGCAGCTCAAATTCATTTTGGAAACGCTTCCAGCAGTTCTCCGGCGCAGCCAGTCCTTCAGCCACTCGCCCTTCACGGTGCCTGCCTTTGTCAGGAGGAACCCTCCCACAGCTACGCTGCAAAGCTGCTCTTTACGTGAGCCCCAGATTCTCCTCTTTCCTAGGAAACAACCTGTGGAAGGGTCCTCCAATATCCACCACCAAATCCTCCAACAAACACCTCTGATATCCATCCCCACAGACCCTCATCCTCCCCCGGCTGGAACGGGAGCACCGCGCCTGCGGCTGAGCTTAACACCCCCAACAAGGGGAGAAGGAAGGCCAAGGGGCAATTAATAGGGAGAAATCCGTTCCTTTAGCAGCTCCAGCTCCATCGGGCATGAAAGTTTAGGATGCTCTCGGGGGAGGGAAGATTCTTGTCTCAAGGCAAACTGGCCTACTCACTCTATTTATAGAGGAGAGGCAGCATTTGAGCCCTGCTGCAGCTCAGCAGAGCCCACTGAGATGCTCTGCTCGTTATGCAAGTGCTCCAGAGCCACGTTTGTCCCCTGGCCCAGCCCCACGAGGAGCTGCAAGGGCCACCAGATGTCCCATGCGTGGCAGGAGTCCCCATCCAGCACATCTGTGGGATATGTAGTGGGGAAACCCAAGCGCAGGACATCCCTCTCCTCCGCTGACACAAACTGGGCCTGGAAAGCGAAATAGAGCTTCCAGCTTTCCCTAAACCCCTCAGCTGGGAAGGACGTGGAACTGCAAGGAAAAAAAGGCAGTAAATGGGGTTCTTAGGAGGCTCCTGTGTTGATGGGAATGGCAGGAAATTCTGCTCTCTGCTGTCGGTGCCAGGCCTGGGGACACTGCAGGTGTCCCCTCACCCCCGGTGGGCCAACATCCAGGGAGCAGAGCAGGGGCTGCTGCTGCAAGCAGGACTTTGGCCCTCAGGGTGGTGTCCCTGCTTTTGGGGCCAAAACAGCCACTTTGGGACCAAAAGAGCCCCTCTGGCCACCCCCAGTGTCCACAGGAGGCAGATGTCAGGCGGTGACCACCGTGCAGCCAAACGAATGAATATCCCCTTTCTCCTCCTTATCTTTCCCAAGCAAATTTACCTCCTGAAGAATTCTTTGCCTGTCTCCTCTCTCAGCTGGTAATGATAACAAAGGAGCCACCAATGGGAATTTAATCCTCATCTTTTAGGATAAGGTCACGGGATGTTTCGAGAATTCAGAGTTCTCCTCATGCACCAACAGCAAGAGCAAGAAAGGCACATTGAACAACAAAATCTTATAAATCTCATGTTCGCGGGAGCCCTCAAGACCGAAAATCTGTGGTTTTATAACCAAACCCCAAATCTAATACATCCACAAACACTGAGCCCTCCCTCACATCCCTCAGTCCAACTCTTGGGAGCTTCCCACAGGGATGGGATCGAACAGCAGGGCCGTGAGGGTGAGCAGCAAAATGGGAATGGTTTTTCCTCCCACAGCATCTGCCACCTTGCCCAGCACAAGGGATTCAAATAAAGCCACCAAAGAAAAACATTTAAACTCCACAGGTAAATTCCCAGGCAGAGCTGACTCCTGCAGAGTCAGGGACTCTTTAACATGGAGCAGAACTTGCTAAACACAATGGGCTGTGCTGCTTTTAGGGATAATTCACCAAGACCTGGGCATTTCCCAGGTGTCTCCATCACCCCACCAGCCTGCCTTGTTACTTATTCATCATCCTCGACATTAACCTTTGAGGAACTGCTTGAAGATCCAAATCCAGATGTCACAGGAGTTCATCCTGTGACAATCACGATCTTTGAGCCAGAGGGGACAATCAAGGCTCATCACTCAGGGGTTCTTCAGCACAAACAGAGCAGGATTTGGAGCTGCACCCAGGAAGGATGCAGCCTTTTCCAGCACAGCTCACAGCACCTGCAGGGACACCTGGGAATTGACCTCCCAGACATGGCCCTGGCTGAATTTCTCCCACATCACCCTGGAGCACCCAGTGGGGTGGGAGGGGAGCTCTGCCTGCTGGGGCTGAGCACCACCTCCCTTTGCAGTGCCACGCCACTGTATCTAAAACTCCATCAGCCCTTAGCCTGCACCTGCCACCTCTGCTGGGAGCAGGAGGATGTCAGGGCAGAATGGTCCCTGCTGGGGACACCTAGGTTATCATCCTTGGGCAGAATTCCCACCAGTGACACCCAGACTGTGGTCCCTGGGCAGAATTCCCTCTGATGACACCCAGACTCTTGTCCCTGGACAGAATAGTCCCCACCAATGACACCCAGACTGTGGTCCCTGGGCAGAATCATCCCTGTTGGTGACAGCCACACCTTGCCCTTGCTGGCTGTCACACCGGGGAAGTCACAGGGCTCCCACCCTGCCAGCCTGGGCCCCTGGGCTCCCTCCCACCTCCCCATGAACAAACCCCCCAGCCCCTCTCCATCAACCCCCCAGCCCTTCTCCATCCAGCTCCTCTCCATCAACCCCCCAGCC